>JAGTTF010000219.1:0-19714 GCA_019095985.1 Streblospio benedicti
AACAACTTTCTAATGTTTTTAACACAATCAGTGAGAACTGATTCGCCGCCAATCAATCCATATGGCACTTGCGTTTCGAACATGAAAAAGGATACTGAGGGATGAAATAAGATATAATGTATTTAGTATTCGGTCTCCTTTGTCCGAAAACCGTCAAAATCAATGCATCCAACTGATCTAAGTACAATTCTAATTCTTGTTCATTTTTTTATTAGTGTAGGTTCTGATGTCCATAATTTGTTATTATGCGACGAATAATAAAATCTTAAACGTCCATTTGTTCTATCCATTAACAGCATGATCGGGCTCATAACTATTTTAAAACTTCTGCTTATCGATGTTTTTCAAATATTTATTTATATAATCATGGATTGTGCTATGATCGTTTTTCACCCGTCAACCTACAGTTAAATGCATGCATTAATTTTGATAATCGGTAAAAACTCATTATCGATTTCCAGAATTTTGTATGGGAGTTGTTCGACGTGGGTGTATCATATTTTCATCTTCTGTAAATGCAGTTGTGGGTATTATAATTTCGTTCCACGCTATCAATGTTTCGAACCCGATCTTGTATTTGAGGATGAAGGAGTGTACGTAGTTGAAGTAGCTGTATTTCGTAGATTGACGAAGGCTGGAAGTCGATGGTTGAGAAACATTTGCAGTTGATGAATCTTCCATTATATTGTTCATTTCCACTCTAGATTGTACTTTTGCAAGTTCAAAATCGGAATTGCTAGTTAACTCTGTGCGTTCGTCACTTTCACTCTGAACAATATTCAAATTCTCTTCTTGTCGATGTATTAATAAGTGATTAGTGAGTCTCTTTTTACTATCGGTAGGGAATGAACACTCGTCACAACAATATTTTTAAATCGCAATGTTTTTATATGTTCGTCTAAATCAGTTTTATATTTAAAAGAAGTTGAACACATGTGACATATATAATTCCTATGTTTACGTTGACAATGCAAAAATTCTATATAAATAATGGAAGTGAGGGCCTATCATCATTAAGTTACCATCAAATGGAATTCCTTGCCTAAAGATTGTCATAGCATTTTATGTCAATTTATGATATTAGTTTTACTAATGCTTTGCTTATTGTGATCACTTCTGAGGAGAATGTAATTACAACTAAAGTTGAGTGATCGAATGATCCTGTAATTAGAGTCATGGGCCTACACATAAGCTTAACTTTATGCATTCCCTACCATTAATTTCCATAGTTAATCTCCAGATATTCTATGTCAAAAATTATCATCAATACGGAAATGGTTTTTAAATATTATACCCTATGTAATAGGTAATATTTATATTAATGTCCTATTTAATGTTACGCTTATATTCCTAATTGTTGTTCCACATGTCAATACTATCGCCATATGATCCATGTTTCATCAATGATTATAATAATGCAATATCTTAACTTCCTATTAACCATTAATACATAATGTAAACTGATATTCATGTTTCAATATAATGTCATGTAATCATCTCACTGTAATCTTAACGATGATATATCTCAATTGTATAATGATTAACGCACAATGTAAAATATTGTACCAACAATTATATGTTAGATGTATGTACCATTTTACTGACCGTCGGGTTGCTTGTCTCACAACTTTGCTCAAGCTTATATCCAAATCAAAAGAAAGATCAAACATAGAAAAAGATTACATATTTTTCTGGTTTAAGGAAGGGGGGTAGAATGGATCCCTCATGGACTCATGATTACTGAAAAGAGCTGAGTCTGATTAGACTCATAGCTCCTCGGCGGAAGTCTCACGCTTCCGGCTACGCCTGCTCGCACACACACCGTCACGCTGGTAGCCAGTATATAAGCGAGGGAAAGCTTCTCTGAAGGCAGTCAATAATCAGGGGATAGAAACTCTTCACTGGTTCTGTTATTACTCCTCACCACACATATGTCTAAATCACACATGACAATATATATATATATAGTTTGGCTCTGATGAGTGGTGTTGTAACCCACCTAAAACAGGCTTGTAAGCCATGAGTGTGTAATTTTATTTATATGAATAAAATAATATATATATATATATATATATATATATATATATATATATATATATATATATATATATAAACAAACAAACTATATGGTGTACGTCAATGTTTCATGCTTTTTATTTGCAATTTTCAACACAGACAATATTAGTTTGTATAACAATTATATAATATTTTTAAATATTTAGGTAGAGCACTATTATTGTGTATTCTTAACTACAAAAAAGGATATATATATATATATATATATATATATATATATATATATATATATATATATATATATATATATATATATATAATTATTATATATATATTTTATATATACTCTATACAAGACGAAACTTTACTAGTTCGGTATTACTTATAGCTTAGGACAAAAGAGTATCTTAAACTAAATTCAATTATTATAAAAATACAAACATTTTATATACAAATTACATTTAAGATCATCATCATCCATGTTTAGTTTAAACTGGACTAATTTAATCCCTGAAGCAGGGGTGGGTCCAGTCTGACGGCACTTCTTAGTGTACCACTCCAAGCTGTCCTGTCGGAAGGGTGGGTCTCAGCCATACCCAGCGCCAGCTGATCCCGCGCGGACCACTTCCGCCCATGTCTTATTTGGGCGGCCACGGCTTCGGCCTCCACCGGGGTCAATGTCCTGTACTCTTCTTAGCCAGCCATTACTGCGCTCGATGTGGCCGTGCCATCTGAGTCGCCTTTGTGCGGAGCACCTTCACTATGTCATCCAGTTGCAGCCTACCGAGTAGGTCTTGAGAGCTGGCCTGATCCTTGGTGGTGACGCCGCACATCCAGCGGATCATGGCCCGGTCATTGCGTTGCAGTCGATGCAGAACAGAAGAGGTCGGGGCCCAGGTCTCACTTGCATACAGCATGATGCTCCTGACACAAGAGTTGTATACAAGTCCTCTCGAAGTGATGGGGATAGAGCGAGAGGTGAGGATGGGCAGGAGCTCATTGAATTTGCCCCAGGCTGTGCGACATCTAGTGATGGAAGCAAGCTCACAACCGCCGCCAGAGGACAGGGTGTCCCCGAGGTAACAGAAGGATGGGACCACCTCCAGTCTTTCTGTGCCGACTGTCACTTCAGTCATAGGTCTGCTGTCTATTGGTCTAGCCAGACCACTGCACCTGTTACACCGGAAGGTGGGGTCGGGGAGCAATATGCCAGTGATGCCACTGCATTTCTTGTGGACCCAACAGGAGCAGCCAGTACAGAGGATGGAATTTGTGCCGACTCCTCTGAGGCACACAGCACAGGGGTGTTTGCCGGTTTTCTGGAGCACGTTAAGTCCCGGCCCTGATATCATGATCTTGGTTTTCCCCATGTTGACCCGAGCCCTTTGGCTTCCATGCCAGTCTTCCAGAGTGCCAACTTGGCTTGAAGTTCCTCCAGCGAAGTCGGAGATGATGACCAGGTCATCAGCGTACAGATCTTCCCATGGGCAACCCGTGCGGAACTCTTGGGAGAGTGCCTCCAGCACAGTGATGAACAGCAGGGGACTTAGACATGAGCCTTGATGCACTCCCACTCTTACGCTGAATTCGTCACTTAGGTTGCGACCAACCCGCACCCTGCTTCTGGCATTGTCGTACATACTCTGGATGAGTAGTACTAGCCACTCCTCGACTCGAAGCTTGCGGAGGGCCCACCAGATGACACGTCTGGGGACACGATCAAAGGCCTTTTCCAGGTCGACAAACGCCATGTACAACGGCTTGTTTGCGGCGAGAAACTTTTCCTGTAGCTGGCGCACAATAAATATGGCGTCGGTTGTACCACGGCCGGGCATGAAACCGAACTGCATGTCATTTATGTGCACTTGTTGACGGAGAATGCTCTCCGCGACGCGTTCTAGCACCTTCATGACCTGCTCGAGTAGCTTGAGGCCTCGGTAGTTTCCGCGCTCGATGGCGACGCCCTTGCCCTTGTAGAGAGAGACAATGATGCTCTCTTCCCAGTCAGTAGGAATCTTCCCGTAGTGGATGATGGCCTCTATCAGGTCGCGGATCAGCTGGGCACCTTCTACACCTGAGGCTTTGAGCATCTCAGCTATGATCAGGGATGTGCCAGCAGCTTTACCACACTTCATTGACTTGATTGCTTTCAACACCTGTTCCAATGAGATGTAAGGTGCCGGGCCCTCCACGGGATGGACTTCTGTGAGGGATTCGGGATCCCACTCGAATTCTACATTTGAGAGGCGTTCGTAGTGCTCTCTCCAGGCATCCTGCATCGCCTTGTCGTCCAGACACAGCTTGCCGGCGTCATTGCGGACAGGTTTCTCACCTTGGACGTCACGGTTGGCGCGTCTCATCTGTTTTGCCAGGCGGAACAGGTCGGAACTGCTGGGTGATGGGTCTTTGAGGGCTACTTGTTCTGCCTGTGACTTTGCGAGGTAGACAGCGTGTTTGGCGAGACGCTTGGCCTTCTGGTAATCCTCTTTGCTGCCCCCCTTCTTCCAGGCTTTCCAACATCTCCTCTTCTCCTTCACTGCGCAGTCGACAGTCGAGTTCCACCACCAGGTCTCTTTTCGCCACCTGTGTTTCTTAGTGAACCCACTAATTTTGACATAGCTAATCTAATTTTTTTTTCAGCACAATCTGGGCCGGTATAACTTATAATTTTGATAGAGACAGGTCAGCTGTGTTAGGGTCTTTGGAAGTATGAATTATTTTAGTTTGGTAGACAGTATATGGATTCATGTTATTTTGTCTTTTTTATTTTCTTGCTTTTAATTATTTTAAATTATAACAACTTTTTTTTACATATCTTTATAACATGTTTTGCGGTCAACTATCTCCTTCTCAAATACAAATCGCTATGTTATACACTGCCATGACAGTACTATATATATAGAACACAATATAGACAGTGAGTGTTCGTTTAGTCGTGTAATTTTCAGCCTTATAAATTTGATAAAGAATCTTTTCAACCAGTCAGCCGTGTTAGGGTCTTTGAGTGTATAAAAAGTATTCTAGTAACTTGGTTTTACAGCATAAAACACAAACAAAAAGCTTTAAAAATCACAATGATAGGCCATGCTAAGAGCAAACTGATAAGGTGGGGTATTAAATATCACCCCTCTGGCTACTATCAGAAACAGTCCTAATGTCCTTACATGTAGATGTATCTGCTGATTATATGATGTGGTGAACAGATTTATTATGTATTGACTCTGTTGATTATATGACTTGGTGAACAGATTGTATTAAATCTTGATCTCCAATGCCATTGTTAATACTTTCTAATAGATGCCAGAGTAAATTCACAACAACACACAGGTATCACCTTCAATGAAAACAAATAAGTAGAAAAGATTTCATATTTCCTGATAATTGTCTGAGATAAAGTCCACAAACTAGCATTTCTATAACGTCATGGCAATACAATCAAATGTATCAATGTCAGATGATCAACATCCCATTGACTTTGAAATTTTGAATTATCAATGTCAGACAGTCAATGTTGGGATGATGTAATTCTGATGATATCAACATTAGGCCATCAACGTCGGGGTGACATGGAAAATCTGACGGTGTTTGAAAATCAGACAATCAACGTCATAGTGACATTGAAAATCTAATGTTGTATCAATATAAGCCAATCAATGATGGGGTGATGTTGAAAATCTGATGTTATTTAAACGCCAGACAATCACAGGGTGACGTTCAAAATATAACTTTTTATCAATGTCAATGCTAGGGTGACGTTGAAAATCTCAGGTTGTATCAATGTCAGGCAATCAACATTGGAATGAAGTTGGAAATCTAACATTGTATCAACATCAGGCAATCAATGTTGTTGTGACATTGAAAATCCAACATTGTGTCAACGTCTGGCAATCAACATTGGGGTGACGCTGAAAATCCAACGTTGTGTCAACATCAGGCAATCAACGTCAGTTGAATTCACATTGGCTGACACCACAACGTAATCCAACTAGAATGAAATGCCAGGGGTGACGTCAGTGTGCCTGGTGGGTAGTATCATTATTATGACAAGCTGTCAAATAACTTGACTAAAATGCACTAATATCATCACAGACTAGACTACTCTAAACTTACGTTTGACAGGTGCGCTGCTACTAGTACACCACAGCCAACAGTTCACAGGCAATAAAATCAGTATGCATCAGCAAACAATCTACAGTATGTTGGTATAATATACAACCGTAACAACGTGTAAATATAGCAAACTGTGTTAATATGGGTAGTAAAGACACAAACATTTCTACAGTAACTGAGTGGATAATAATATCTTATTTCAATGCACTAAATTATATTATAAACCTGTCAAAGGTAAGTTTCTGCCTATTGACAATTCTGGACTACTGGTTATATGTTACCCGGGGTATGTTTCTTTAGAATCTTAGGTGTAAAACTACCAGTTCATGATTATTACCGCCCCCCTCCCCCCATGCCTACTGTCTAATTTCTACATCTTTATGTAACTGTGTAACTGTTAAAGCATCTTCCATTAATAATCAATACATTAGTGTCCACGGTTCAGTGTTGGAGTCCAAGCAAAATTGAGTATGTGATAACCCCTATTTGTTTGGATACAGTCTAGTTACCAAATAAAAGTTGTCACGGTACATTGCTCCCACCTTTCTGCAAAGTATCCTTTTTTTTTAAATTTGTATCTTCATAATTTTCTAGCGGGGGCTTCACAACTGCTATACAACTTCAAACACCAAACCTGTGACCTCAAAAAGCAGGCCTGGGTATGGGGGGTCCCCATGTCTTAAATAATGACTCAGCCCTAAGTTCTGTTTTTGTAAATTGTACACAATAATACAATAATACACCATGCTATTCTTTAAGAAATAATTGTCAAAACAAATACAACAACAGAATGTCCAAGTTTTTCATTAATAAAATACACATGTTTTTTATTTACTTGTTACATAGATTTTCATATGACCGTTAACAATCGAATCATGAGCAACACCAATGATTTTACTACGTAGACCTGATGGGACCATTATCTGCTTAACCACTTCGCCAGCCCTATAAGAAATGCTATGAAAATATCTATATAGACAGGTCGGAAAATCAGAATATGTAAATCCTACGGGCATTTTTTAGTAAAAGTTGGCAACATACTTTTTTAACACAATTTGGGTATGCCGATTCTCCCTATAAATGTCGCCGGAACAATTTCTCGAGTTGAAGGCCTCAAAATTGAAAAAACAAAATGGCCGCCAAAATATGAACTAAACCTGCTCATAGCTTGATTAATATTGATTTTAGACACACTATTACTATAAGTAATGGATAGGAAATCATATATAAGGATTCTAAAAATGTTGAAATATTTGACCTTCATGTCATTTTCAAGGTCAAAACGATCAAAATTCCCCCGTAATTCAGTTAACAAATTCTTTCACCAGCAAAATGTGTATAGAAATTTGTAATAATTGATTAAGCAGTATAACTTTATTGAAATGCAATAGAAAGCATCACCACCATTGGGTCAAATCAACTATTACTTAATCTAACACTTAATCTAGACATTGTGTTCAACAAAACAGGTATGTAGTGATATCAATGTGTTTTTTCGTTACGTGAAATATTGACTAAACATGAACAGTGGTAGTAGAGAAATCAGTTATGATGATTAATTACATGTCTGTATTTATACATAAACCATCTTTTGTGCAGCCACTGCAGTGACAAAAATTGGCACTGGCCCGTAGGCCCGATGTCAGTACAACCTTGGAAGGGCCAGTAACTTTTCCTAAACATTGGCCCAGATGGCGAACATAAAATTTAGTCTTATTTTGATCATATTCGTGGTATATTATCTGAAAATTCATATGTGCTGTGTATTTCTACACATTTAGCGTTCAATTTTTTATTCAGCAGTTTTTGGTTCGGCAAACATTTTCAATGGTTTACTGGAGTCACATTTTATCACAACGTGATTTTTTTCTTCTGATTACACTTGTAAATATATTCAAATAAGTGTAATTTAACTTAATGTGGCTGCCTTTTTGCTTTGTCTAAAACCCTTTAATATGTTTTAAAATAGCCTCTGATGACCGCTTAGATTTTAAAGATTCAGGGGCGGGGGCATGCCCCCACACCCCCTTAGTGATGTTTAGCTCCTTCACTATTTGCAGGGCCAGTCAGATTTCAAAACACTGGCCAGTCTGGCCAGTTTGGGTTACTCCCCAATTTTTGTCACTGCCACAGTATAAAGTCCTGAGGTCATCCATCCATTTCCTTTATAATTCCTGCCTTAGTTGCGGCTGTTGTGTGTATGAAGCATAGGGCAAGTACCACAAGTTCTTCAGAGAGGTACCGGGATGTTTCTTTATGATGTTGCTATACCTTGCACGAGTGCTGGATAGCAAAATCTTTTATGTCCAATCAGCAACTAGCCTCCAAGGGCCAAACGAAGGATAAAGCCTCTGATTTATTGAGAGAATGATAGTGATTGATTGCCATTAAACAATACATTTACACCTAATCATCATTTGTATAATATAACATTTCAACTTTGATTTCTTCTGTCAATCTGACATCCAAAATTCCAATAATACTTATTTATATTTTTCAATCTGGTTTTCGTACATCTTTTGCCACTGACACGGCATTAACACATCTGTCAGACAATCTAATGATGAGTGGTCACAGGTTGAGTGCATCCCTCCCTTTGTGTTCTTGGTGTATGCCAAGTTTTTTCTTCAAGCCATGTTGCCTGTAGCTGCACCACGTCTTGACATGGACTTCTGGACTGATGTCCACCCCTTCCAGGTAGTCATTTGCAGCTTCTCTTTGATGTTTTATTGGATTATTTTGCACTATGTAAAATATGGTGGCCCAAATAGCCTTTCTGCTGAGTTTAATAATTGTTTTAGGAAAGCAATCTAGCACTCTTGCAGCCTGTAGCAAAATCCATAAAGAGGCATCTTCGGTACCTCTCTGAAGAACTAGTGGTACTTGTCCTATGCAACGTACACAAGACCGCCGCTACTAAGGCAGGGATTGTAAAGGAAATGATCGCAGCTGGGTGACCTTAGGATTTTATACCAAAAAGGCCTGATATGAAGATTGCAACATTGGCTCGTCAGCCACCTCTTAAAGGAGACGTAGGTCTTCAAGAGTTTGTTAGGCCAAGATTTTGGTTGATGTTTGAGCTGCTAAACATTAATACAGATTGGATGCAACAGCCGCCATCTGAATGGTCAGCTGTGCCTGCCTTAAACATATTCAAAGACATTTTCTTGTGTGGATAAAATTATGAATGACTGTCCAGAAAGATCTGTGAAGGATGTGACAGAGTTCATAAACTACTGGGAAGGATGAAGAAATCTGCATATAGATAAAATGTATATATTCAAATCGAGAGGCTGGACCGTGTCATGATGGTGATCAACCATCAATGTCAGCTGATTGACTTCAAGAACATTACTAAAGATCAGATGGATGCAATAGATGATTTTATTTAGTTTTGAGGACGTTGACAAACTGTGATGTCAATAATGTTATGATCTAACCGTTAAAATTAAAGATTTTCTAACCAAATTCTAAGTTTTATTTTTATTGTTTTAAACCACAATATCTCAGTAAATAGTTACATATCACCCTAACAATGAATAAAAAATCTATAAATGATATGCTTAATATGTTAAAACAAAATTTTTCTGTAGAAAACTATCTTTAATTTACATTCATTATTTTTCGAAAATTCTAGATTTTAGAGTTTTGGAGATAAATTTCCAAATTTTGAGGTGGATTTACAAAAATGAAGACATCAATTCAGGAATCTGAAATTTTGCCACATTGTTATTGGCCACTAACCCAATAGAAACCCAAATGTGCTAAGCTGTACAATGAAAAAGCCGAATTTCTGGACACCCCCTAAGCAGCATATGTAAAGAAATGGTTGATCTTTTTATTGATTTTTATTCATGAATTAACTAAAGAATTATCAAATATGTGGTATATATGTAGTATCTAAGATTACTAAATAATTAGTTATCATTTGGACACATATTGTGGGAGAAAGAATGCTTAAACTAAATTACGGGGGTAATTTTGATCGTTTTGACCTTGAAAATGACCTGAAGGTCAAATATTTCCACATTTTTAGAATCCTTATATATGATTTCCTATCCATTACTCACAGTAATAGTGTGTCTAAAATCAATATTATTCGAGCTATCAGCAGGTTTAGTTCATATTTTGGCGGCCATTTTGTTTTTTTCAATTTTGAGGCCTTCAACTCGAGAAATCGTTCCGGCGACATTTATAGGGAGAATCAGCATAGCCAAATTGTGTTAAAAAAGTATGTTGCCAACTTTTACTAAAAAATGCCCGTAGCTCCTTAACGGAGGCTCTTTTCTGATTTTCCGACCTGACCCGTTCTCAACAGAATACCACACTTTCCGATCTTTCAACTGTCTGTCATCCACTTCACGAGTAAACTTTCAGAGGCTTTGGTCATCTTGCTGCAATCTGATCAATTCATTCTTGTCAATGGCCATATCTTGCTCCTCGAACACTTTCAATTGTTTGTCCTCCCTTTGCTTTCTTGGATTGCGCTCGCGTTATAACGTTGCCAGCTTGTTCCATTCTCTTTTTCAGGCATGATTCCTGTTGCATCAATAGGTCTTTAGCACCATCGATATTCCCAATGATCAAATCATATAATGCATCCTCAAGCATACCGCTTCCACCACTCAGAATAATAAGGGGTATCGACCTCTATCATGGGTGTTGGTGCTTTGACGCTGCTCTTATTGATCCTTATCATCATCTTGAATCTTCCTGTATACTGTTCCCTTTTCACAAAAGGCTTTCTTGGTTACAACACCTGTACATCCAGTGTCTCGTAACACCTCCACTGGTGTACCATGGAGGGGTCCCCATCATAACCAGCATCTTCCGTGCTGTGACCGTATGGTCACATCCACATTTCACAAAAAAATTCAATTTTCTTGCCACAAGCAGTATTGTCGTCTCATCACCAACGCATTCACACATACACACAACCCGCCCCACCTGTATCGCTTACGTGAGTATCGACCAACTGTTTCTCCACACAGGCACAACCACTTTGGGGCCGATTATTTGGTTATTTGCCCTCGGTGCTTGAGAACTACCTGCCAAATTATTCTGAGGTGTATAAGGGGTGGAGGCTTCTTCCTCTCCGGGCACGCAGTTGAAATATGACCAACCCATTGACATATGAAACACGTTCTCGTGTCGGGATATGGGTTGTTGCTCTGACCAGCACCTGCTATCTCAACAACGGCACCAACTTTTTAAAGTGTTCTTCCTCTTATCATTTATGTACTTTCTGCATAATTGGTAACTATGACCGACTATGCGACAGTAGTAGCATCTAATAATACCCAGCTCAATAGCCTTCTCACACTTTCCCACATTATGGCCATATTGATGGCACCACACACAGTAAGATTGCCTCTCATCAGCTGTCACACCAGCGTCTTTCTTCTTTTCTTCTGACTTCTGCTTCCCGTGTGCAATCAAATATTGCTCGTATTCTGCCAACACCTCTTTGTACTCTCTACACGACCTCTCTGAGAAAACACCAATAGCTCCAAGAACACATCTTGATAAATTGCTCCATCACCATCAAGTTGAACAGACTCTTATAATAGTCCCAGAGATAGCACCATTTTCTGAAAGGGCATTATCTCAGGATCACAGAACTGTATCGCTGGAGTGCGTAACCGGGTGGAAACTCAAATGACGGATGAACAGGATTTTTTGTGGTTTGGCGTATCAACTTTGAGATAGACACTAAGATTTTCATATAACATTTTTTCTATCTCAAAGTTGACACGCCAGACCACAAAATCCCTGTTTTAGTGCATTATGTCCTATCAAGGCCCAAAATAATCAATTTCCATGTCTACGGCATGTTACAGTATTGGTAAATCACATAAAAATACATTATTGATGTGTATCTGAATCACAGTGAGAATCAATCCTAGATACATGATTTTTAAAAAAAGAAAACATGCTACGGTACATATCTTTAAATGGCCGTCATTTGAGTTTCCACCGTTACGCACTCCAGCGATGCAGTTCTATGATCCTGAGATAATGCCCTTTCAGAAAATGTATAACAACCTTTTTGGCAGATGACTGCCCAAACATTGGTGCGCTATCTCTGGGACTATAATCTTTCTTTGTATTAGATAGCTCCATCCACTTGTTCATATAGTTGCATAACCTGTCATACGACTCCATCTGTTCGCAGAATGCTGTCCTCATCTTCTTTCTAAAACCGTCTGCATTCAAATCATATCTTGCCAGCAGCGCCTTCTTTAACTTTTCAAAGTCTTTTGGCATCCTCAGACGCCATTCTCGAGTAGACCCCACTCAGTAGCACTCAAATTTGATGCCCATCCAGATGTTGTCCATTAATTCTCATTTGGTGAATCTTTCTTAAATCATGTACTCTTTCAATACTCTCTTTATCATCCGTGAATTTCAAAAGCTTAGGAGCTTTTGGTACACAATCATCTTCAGTTCGGTTCCTAGTTGACTCCTTCGCATCCTCTTAAGTCATGTGCCATCTTTTCCTTGCTCAAGCTTCAAGTCAACTGCTAATCTTTCTTGTTCTATCTTCAAATCATATTGCCTTTTCTTCTCTACCTCTTCTTGCTCATATTTTAACTTCAGTTCATCCAGCTTCAGCTTTTCTCCTCAGCTTCCTTCACTTCTTCCCTTCTCCGCTGTCGTTCATCTCTATCAAACATTTGCTGCTTCTCCATCCATTCTCTCAGTTCTGCTATGCTTAGACCAAGATCTTCCCCAAACGTCTTCAATTCACTCAATGACCTTGGCTCCATAGCATCACCTTTATCATCTGGCATATTGGACAATTCTATTGTCACTAAATATACTCAATCAACTAATCATACAATATCACCACAACCAATGATATACTCCTTGATGACCAAACGTCGTCTCCAACAATCCTGACTATCAAAGTAATAGCCTAGCAAAATATTCAAATAGTATACCAGGAGAGTCTAACAATCCCCTGCAACAAATATCTACCTTCACAACTACTCAATGATCAACTTAGGCGGATCACACCTGTCCACTCAAGCAGGACTCCTCTTCACACACAAGTGATCCAACTATAAAGGGAAAAAAATTATCGACTATCTCCTTACCTTCTATAGACGGGCACACTACCAAGCCCCAACTACTATCACATATACCACACAATACACAATACCCCACACCACTAACTAATAGCGGTCTTGGCTATGACGCTTATCCACTACAAGGCTTGCCATACAATACCAAAGGTCTTGGCTCAGGGAGGTTAGAAACCGAAAGCATTTCTACCACAGTGCTACCCCTGCCGGAAAAAGAATACTACACCTCACAAGTATCAAATTTAAAAAGCATTCTACCTTGAAATACCTACTAATTCACCTAGAGGCTAATGAATCTACTATCTACTAGCTCACAACCAATATTCACTATAAACAACCAACTTAATATTCTATTTCAATTTATCTTCATACACAACTGATATGGTTCCAGCCACTCACGTTAACTATTCAAGGTCTGGGCTTGGCAACTAAACTTTTTAATCATCATAAGGTTCTACTTTTGATCTGATATAATGTATCTGGCTACAACCCACCAGGATGCTAAACCATTGTGCTATACGCTAGTACACAACAGACACTTCACACTGACAGCACCACAGGCCTGATATAAAATACAAATATATTACAATCTCTGTTACATATATGATTTATAAAATTGAACAAAAAGCATTCTTCATTAATCTATCACTGAACAATGCACTCAGACATATCCCGGCAATCTCGCCATGTCACAAAATACTAGATTGCGTGGGGCAGTCAAGCACTTTATGAGGATGTTGGGCAATGGATTGTATGATGCACTATTGTGAAAAGATAACGCAACATTATTTAAGGGAAAAATATCTAAAGAATAGGCTTAATTATAAATTGTTCGTACAACCAGAAAACAAAAAAAGATATGAAAAAAACGAATACACTCCAGTTCTAGATGTTTTGCAAGATTATAGCCAGTCCTCTATGTTGCCATGCTGTAATGACGAACTTAATTTTGTTGTCTTCAGAATATTCAACAAGTTGCTCGCCGTGAGGGTTAAACACAAGAGTCCTTCCATATACTGTCTCAAAAAAGTATCCAACAGGTCATCATCAATAGTTCACACTATCAATTTGTTATCCAACAATAAGTGAATTAAGTTTTGAGTTAATTAGTTAGTAATTCAATTTTTCCCAAATGTCCAAAATACAGCTCTCTCCAACAAAATCTAAGCGAGAACCATCCATTCCCTATTTTCCAAGAAAAGATGATGGACCAGGAAATAAATAAAAAATTCATAATTATAGAGGCCATAGTCCACAGGCAGCTACAAGAGGAACATGGGCACTACATTTCTTTACATAGCTGTAATAACCCTGTGACAATTAGCAGGGATATTATGCTACAATTTCTATAGCAGTTATGCCACTTTGAACTGAGGAAATCTTTGCCTCCTATACAAATAGCTTGTCTCTTGTATTCCTCTAAACTACTCAACATACAGCAATGAAACTTGGTTTATAACAAGAACTTTATTTATAGATGTGCATATTAACATGTTATATTAATATAATATTCCTGTTACACACGACACAGGTTCAGACATCCTTAGGTCTCACTTGTTCTGTTTTGAGCACCTTCAATGCTGCTGGAGTTGATCACCCTGAGGCAGCTTAATATATCTAATACATGGTAATGACGTTATCTGGAACATCATTTGCCTTAATGAAAATTGGCACAACAGTCGCAACACTCTTAGCCATGAGGTTTAATTACTACTTGTTCACTACTTACATTTACACATTTACACCGTTATCGCATAATATAAACAGTTTGTTTATTGATAATTGTTATTGCATATTGATACTTGTTATCTAGTTGCACATTTGCATGGTTTTTGCATAATATAAACAAATGTTGTATTAATGCAACAACTTTAGTCCTTCAAATATCACATAAATATCAACATTTTCAGAAACAAAATATTCCAACGAGATCGTTAGTTATAGTTTGATAAACTAGTACATATGTGAATCATCTCCTTTCTACAAGTCCACAGTTTTAGATCAAATCTTATGAGAGCAGAAATACATGTCTGTTCACTGAAAAAATAAACAGTTTTACCGCTCACTTAAACTTATTTTATATTGATTATGATTTCTCTTAATCTCAGGTATTGATGAGTGCTACTCTCAACCATGCAAAAATAAAGCATCATGCAGTAACATTGACAAATACAATTGCACATGTCAAAAGGATTCACTGGCCTTAATTGTGAAACTGGTATTGATTAATTTAGATTTCGAAATTTATCACAATATATTCTTAGAATCAAAAGGAAAGAAAATTCTACCCCTGTGATTTTATTGCCGAAACCTAATTGATCATTAAATATTAGTCTATTGACGGCTGGTTGATAATGATTGAGGTTTGAATTAAGTATAAAATCACAGTTCATATTTACTATTTCAACTCCTTCTGCTATTTATTTCCCACAGGTTCCCTGTGGTAAATGATTGTTTTTGACTGGGTATGCTCTGGGAGGGTGCTCTTCTGATACACCTCAATGCCCAATTGTTATATGCTGAGCCAGTCCTTGAGGCCAAGGTAAAAACATGTGAAAACTTGTCTTTTTGTTAACGACCGCCCTTGGCTTCAAAGTACTTTTTAAACAGTTAAAGTTGCATGATGGAGAATGCTAATTAAGCCTTCCATTGGATAAATTTTGGCAGACCCATAAGTCCTCCACTTTAAGTGGCCGGGGACAGATTTCTTGCCTAACAATTTCGAGGGGACCTGACCACCCCTGAGCTGTCAATCAAGTCGCATGGCCAATCAGAGTATCATAGTGAAATTTTCATTCATGACAACGGTGTATGCATATGATTTCTTTATTAACAAGGAATTTTGATGTATTTTAAGATGTGGTTGTGCAGCATTACATCCTTGTTCCATTGGAAGATGCAGCTGCACTACACCTCAATGGGCTTGTTCCATGTTTGTCATGTATGTCATGCTGCAAATCATTGTCACAACAAATGCACCAGAGCTGTAACATCACATGAGGATGGAAATGAAGAACAAGATGATTAGAGTTTAGCATGCATGGTCATGCAGTATAAATTTAATGAAATATTTTACATATGCGATAAATAAGATTTGTGTGAATGTCAGATGTTCCCCATGTTTTCACTGTTTTAATACCGTTATTGTGCATCCAACAAAATCTAACTTGTATTATATTTTATCTATGTAAAATCCAAGTTAATAAATAGGTTGTTTGACTTTCAAAACATACCAAAAGACACCAAAATCACCTTTCTATCACCAATTATAAGTAAGTTATGGCTTTTTTATGCTCTACTTTGAAGGCTGCGGCGGCTATCTTGTTTTTCACCGGAAAAAAGTCTGCAAAGGGTGCCAAAGTGGCACCAGAAAATTCTTGCTCAGAACACACCAGAGTACCATAATCAAAAATAAAACATCATACATCCGACAAAACAAGCTTCAGCTGAAATCCTCTAGACTAGATCAAAATAACCAGCATCGTGTCAATATTTTGATTCTATATATAACAATGATTAATAAGCCACCTAAAAATGAATTCTCTGCTTCAAATTTCAGCCTCAAATACTCTTATTCGCGTGGGCAAAAACCATGGCTTATCATAATTCCCGAAAAGATGAATGATAGCTGTCATGATGTCAAATCCATGATGATGATGACGATGATGGCGATTTATGGTGATGGTGGTGGTGGTGGTGGTGGTGGTGTGGTGGTGGTGGTGGTGGTGGTGGTGGTGGTGGTGGTGGTGGTGGTGGTGGTGGTGGTGGTGGTGGTGGTGGTGGTGGTGGTGGTGGTGGTGGTGGTGGTGGTGGTGGTGGTGGTGGTGGTGGTGGTGGTGGTGGTGGTGGTGGTGGTGGTGGTGGTGGTGGTGGTGGTGGTTTTGGTGGTGGTGGTGGTGGTGGTGGTGGTGGTGGTGGTATCAGATGATGATGATGATGACAATAAAAACAATGGCGGCGGCGGCGGCTAAAATTTTATTTATTACCGGCGGCGGCGGCGGCATAAACCGGCCAACATTTTCACGACCCACAGCGTGGTGGTGGTGGTGGTAGGTGGTGATGATGAGATGATGATGATGGCGGCGGCGGCGGCGACAGCGACAGCAGCCGGCAACGGCGAGCGGCGGCGGCAACGGCCATTTCATTGAGATGAGGGCAGCGATAGCCATAGCGATAGCGATAGCGATAGCGATAGCGATGGCGATGGCGACCCATGACGATAGCGATAGCGATAGCGATGGCGATAGCGATGGCGATAGCGATAGCGATGGCGATAGCGATGACGATAGCGATAGCGATGACGATGGCGATGGCGATGGCGATAGCGATGATTTATGGCGATGGCTTTGATGGCGATGACGATAGCGATGGCGATGGCGATAGACGATGGCGATGATGATGATGATGATGATGATGATGATGATGATGATGATGATGATGATGATGATGATGATGATGATGATGATGATGATGATGATGATGATGATGATGATGATGATGATGATGATGATGATGATGATGATGATGATGATGATGATGATGATGATGATGATGATGATGATGATGATGATGATGATGATGATGATGATGATGATGATGATGATGATGATGATGATGATGATGATGATGATGATGATGATGATGATGATGATGATGATGATGATGATGATGATGATGATGATGATGATGATGATGATGATGATGATGATGATGATGATGATGATGATGATGATGATGATGATGATGATGATGATGATGATGATGATGATGATGATGATGATGATGATGATGATGATGATGATGATGATGATGATGATGATGATGATGATGATGATGATGATGATGATGATGATGATGATGATGATGATGATGATGATGATGATGATGATGATGATGATGATGATGATGATGATGATGATGATGATGATGATGATGATGATGATGATGATGATGATGATGATGATGATGATGATGATGATGATGATGATGATGATGATGATGATGATGATGATGATGATGATGATGATGATGATGATGATGATGATGATGATGATGTTTGATGATGATGATGATGATGTAATGATGATGATGATGATGATGATGATGATGATGATGATGATGATGATGATGATGATGATGACAGATGATGATTGATGATGTATTTGTATCTTTACATTGCTTAAACCGCTGCTTCCTCTTACCGGTGAAAAGTATTGCAACTCACAAACGACAGGGAAGTCTCCCCCTGCCGAATTTATAGGGGCTCGTCCATTTCTACTACCGTAACAGCCATCTACCTATTATTGACTGCCAAGGCACGTAGTGAAGTGTTAAAGTATATATGAGGGTCCAATTTTCTTGCGATAAATGCCAATTCTGAAAGAGGCCATGAAAATTTGCATCTGTGGAAAAGTCTAGCTCTAGCAGTTTTGTCAGGAATTTTGAAAGTGGAGCTGAAGATAGCAACACAACGTCTACATCATCGACATAGCTTTTTCTTATTGGAAGGAGCAGCAGCAGTGTTTAGTGTGACAGTTTCTTCATGGAAGGAGCGGCAGTGTGTGAACTATAACAGTTTAGGAGTGAAACCCGATAGCACGTGAAACAAAAAAATTTGCAAATTAAATCCATATATGGTATTTTTTGGCGTCATTTTGAGAGTGAAAAAGAACTGTATGTGGTTTTTTTTCATTTTGTTTATACATTTTTTAACTTGTATATTTTTAGTATATTTGTATTAGTGTATGTAAAACGTCATTGTAGATAGCATTTTTTCATGATTGGTCGTCCAGGTGGTGAAAAAATACTAACCTGACATTATTTACAATTATATGTATATGTATGTGCTTGAAAGGTTTTTATAAGTCTGGGTGAGTCAGCTCGTGAAAAGTATGCACCTGGTAGTCTAGTGTGTCACACATGTTTAAAGCGTTTGCATTTTATGGGGAAAAAGATTGACTGACTGTCATCATTTCATCATCCTCATTTTCATTTCACAAAATCACAATTTGTTTTCAGCCCCTTGAAAATTCTAATAGTGTAGTCTTCAAAATTTTGGGTAGTGAAATATTAAGTATAATTAAATTATTATATTTCTGATTGAGATTAATCTGTAAAGAAATAACGATGAACAAACCTTTTGGGCTTTTTATTCAAACAGAACCAAAACTTTGGGCCGTGTAATAGCCCCTACATGCAACACTTAAGGTAAATAAAAATAGTACAAGAAAAGGCAATGTTAATCTGCGAAGCAGAGTACAGAGCCCCCAGCCACGGGACTCAATCTAGATGATACGCCTCAAGAGGCCACAGCCACGGCTCTCAACGACACAGACACGGCGCCATCGCCAGACAAAGTTTATCCGGGGACCAGGTGGTCTACGCCACAGCCGAATGCATCAAAGTTTGCGGACCCTTTTCCCCCCCCCCATAAAGACCAGGGGCCCCCCGCAATAATAGCCCCATTATGCCACCCCTTGGGAATGGGACGGTTCCCAAAG
>JAGTTF010000221.1:0-19048 GCA_019095985.1 Streblospio benedicti
AGTAATGTCTCGGAAGTATCGCATGAAGAACACGACTGCATAGAACTCACGCTTAGTAGCACAATAGGCCTGGCGACTCTTACACAGCGTCTTTGAGGCAAAGCCGAGTGGAACAAACTGCCCGTCTTGTTCCTGCTCCAGTGTCCCACCAATGGCAAACGGACTCACATCCACTTTCAGATGGAATGCGGTGTCTGGTTTCGGGTAGTAGAGAAGTGGTAGTTTCTCTAGAAATTCTTTTATCTTTTCAAACGCTTCCCTGCAGCTCAGCGGTCCACCGAAATGACACCCCTTTCTTGGTCAACTCTGTCAGTGGGCGAGCCCACTCGCTGTAGTTTGGAACGAAACAACGATAGTATCCAGTGAAATCCAGATACGTTCGTGTCTCCCTCATATTCTTTGGTACTGCCCAGTCGTGCAGAACTTGGATCTTGCTGCGACTGGGACGAATTCCATCGGCGTCCACCTCGTGCCCCAAGTATTCTACACTAGTCGCAAACAACGTTCATTTACTGGGCTTCAATTTCAAATTCGTGGGTCGTAGTCACTCGAAGACTGCGCTGGAGGTTCAGCAACGCGACCCCCAGATCCCGCCCGAAAAGCGAGGATGGCATCCAAGGTACACAAGGCATTGGCTCCACACGATGTCATAGAGCACCATCTCCATGAGGCGACAAAACACGTTGCTTAGGCCGAAGGGCATCACGGTCCACTGAAAGAGGCCACGATGTGTCTAAAGCTGTCTTTTCCACGTCATCCCTGGTCATGGCACCAAACTGTAAACAAAGTGGAGTTGGTCGCGGCACCAGCTTGACCAGAGATGGTCACTGGGCCGCGCTCTGTGCTGATTCGCAACGCCACTAGCCCGAAGCTAGGACGTGCGACGGACGGCTGACTCTTGGACGATGTTGGTTCCCTTACTACTCCCTCGTTGTGTTAACTGGTACCCCACGTACAGGCCACCGTCCAGCGTACTGGGGCGAGTGCCTGGTGACTAACAAGCCGGGTTTCATGACAGGCCCTACACGGAGAGGACTTTGCACCGGTGCTGACACGCAACGATCAGGGGCGGCCCCTTTACAAAGCCACGCGGTCACAGGCGCGGGAGGAGGGGGTTCGCCGTGGTGTGTTCATCTCCACATCCATTTTGCAAATGATAAAAGTCTGGCTGACACAGCTCTTATATACATATTGTACTATTTTCTTCTCAACTTACTTGATGTATCGATACATGTACAGACTAATTAAAACTCTCAATAACTGAACAATGCCATAATTAATTTAGAGATGGTAATGTCAAAAATAAATTTGAATGCTATCCGTTAGTTGCTTTTTTTATTGACTTCATGTTCACATTTTCTTAATAAAATATAGTACTAAACACTTTTGCATTGATTTGGTCATTTTTTAAAGTAATCTTCAATTACATAGTCAAATTATGTTTATCCTAAAAAATTCATATTAGAATATTATCGCGTTTATTGTATTCTACAAATTACACCAATACACTTAAAACACAGCCGTCTAGTTACCATGGTAACTCAGCCACACACACACACACAGAGCCAAATGCGAAGAAAAAATTGAACATAACGCGGGGAGCATAGCATAAGGCCATGCCAATATTATTAATATATAAGACAGTCAACACCTCAGATTTTGCTACTTTTTCACCCGTCATTAAATTCCCATACCCCTATAAGTCATTTTAAAAGGATTTATAGGGCCCTACAGTGTTGACTGACTGTTTTTGATGATAAGATGTTGGGCTCTATGTGTCTCAACTTTAGCACTGCCAAAACATTCAACTAGAATTTTCAGTTGCAGACACACTCCAGCAAAGTTTTTTTTTCACCAGATCACCCAGAATCATAAAACTTTAAGATGTTTGTCAACCACTTGATCATCAAAAATCTAATTATTGTAAAATACTTATAAGAAAAACGTGCAGTGCTTCACATGACATTCATATACTCATACTGTAAATCCATATAAATTAACACATCTTTTTTTCATGTGATTGGTTTTGTTTTATACAAACAATTTGAAAATCATTTTTTAAGTATATATTGTGGAACAGTCATATTGTAAAGCACAAATGGTGTAGACTAGTGACATGGATCATATTGTAAAATCATGAATATAAATTAAAAAACACTTATTGAAGAAAAGACTCCTCTTTGTGATTACTATTTAATCAAAGATGATTTACATTTCCTGAAATAATAGATGAAAAGCGCCCCCGGTGAGGGCAAACCAGTGTTTAATACACTGGAATGTCACTGTCTATATATTGGCTGATTATTGATTTATAGCAGTATCATCTATTACCAAGAAGTAGATACATTTTTGGAGCCGCTGTGTCTGGAGTTTGTGGTTATAGAATATTGATTTTAATGGTGCATTCAAATAGTAATAAGAATGTGATTCACTAGTAAAATGGACCTAATAATGGGCCCAAATGGGCCCAAATATGGACCGTTTGGGCCCATATGAAATAGGGTTCTTGTGGTCACCTGTAGAGGGGTAAGGAACCGGACGGAGGGACGGAGGGATGGACGGATGGGACGGACGGACGCAATTAGTGGGTACAAGCCAGTGTATAAAACACTGGAATAATACGTAGTTATTAATACCATGTTAAACTATTGTAATACAGGCGCAGCAGAGCCTGCCAGAGACGGTTCCTTATTAGGGGACTCGACTACCATATGCATGTTACAATTTTCCACCGCCATCTTTTTTCTGCCAAACATTTGATTTTTATCACTTTGTCATTGATTAATTTATTTTTGGGATCTCCAGAAGAGCGGGTTTCTCTGCAATTACTTACCGTCATCAAAGACATTTCTTATTTTCGTCTTTCATTTTTTAAATAATAATATACCCGACGAGGTGCCAATTAAGTGAACTAAGCAAGTTTATTTTATCTACCAATTACATAAGCGACCCGTGTAGTAAAGGGTCTAGTACTTATATTAGAAGCACTATTCAGGGCGACTAGCGTACAACACATAATGCGTTCGACGTATACTTTGACACGTCTACCCTTCAATAATGACGTTGATGAAAAAAAAAAAAAAAACATTGATACATTGATGGGTTTAAATAAAATTTACACTTGAGGATCTCCATAACAGGGAGTTTCTGTGGTGTAATTACTTACCGTCATCAATAATATTTGTTGTATTCTCCTTTTATTTTGACATAAAATACTCAAAAATGTTGCCTGCTTTTATTAATCCACAGTATTAAACTTTCTGGTGTTGACATCGTCGTCAGTCTAGATCTACTGTCAAATTTAAGTATCCATGGCCCATGCTAAAGACGTTGTCCAATAAACGTGAAAATCAATAATAGTAGGCTTAAAATTGTAGAAGATCAACATTCTGTTACAAATCAATAAAAAGGGCATAGATTTTCTGGTGTTGACATGGGGCTACGGTAAAGTATAGATCTACTTTCAAATTTCAGTATCCGTGGACCATGCTACTAGTGAGTACTAGATCTACAGTTGAGTTCATTAAAGTTTGATGAATGAAAACTCAAATATAATGATGCAATGGTGTAGACCTATATAGATCTAGATGGATAATTCTTTCATGACTCACAAGGATACTTGTGAACTGTGCATCTGAACTGTGCATAGATCTAGATCTGCACTGGTTATGGATGAATGGTATAGACATTGACATTGTCATTGATGGATTTATGTTGGCCGTTTGTGTCAATAAATAATAAGACAATATGGTGAATCATCAAGTGTCAGTAATGACAGTGTCTAGGCTAAAGTAGTATAAGATGCCAGAGTTTGTTATTTGTGTACACGCTTAGTTATAAACTTATCATAGTCTATAGTCGGCAATTGTCATATCAGTTGATAGTATTACTGCAAAAGACGGCTTATATATACCAAGGACATATGTGTGCAATACAAATCGATATAAATGGATTATTCACGCTGTTCAAAAATGTGCTTATGACAGAGGAGGCCAGTCCCCAAAACTGGAGCTGGCTTATTTGTGCCAAGTTGTGGATTAATGAACCGGAATGTGACTGCAACAGTGCATCACTTGACCCAGCCTCCCACGGATACCAAATTTCCACCTCAAATGCAGCAGGCGTGTCGTGGACAATCGTTTACATTAGCTATTGTACACCCCTAAGATAAGATGCTTGATGTGGAACAAGTTACATTAGCAGTTCAAATGCCCATTGAGGGTGGGCATTCTAACATTAGACTTGAAATCGGACATGATCAGAGATGGAGGTATATTGGATCCTGCTCACAACTTTGCACAATCTGAGTGGAATCTTTATCAAAATCAGCCAATTATACTGACACCAATTCTGTTCTGCTTTTTTGCCAGATTACGAAGACACCTATTCTAAAAAATTATTAGACATGATTTAAACTAAAATACTGCACCAACGCAAAGTTTCATGCTTCTAAGTAACCTAGATATGCACGCTTACAGAAATCTGATCATTCCATCATTTTCAAACTGTAAATTTGCAAATTTACACACTTTGAAGAGGTAAAGCCCAGTTAAAATGTAAGAGCAATTTGCATAGTTGGGACTGCCACTGACTTAAACCAGTGAAGGATAGCATAACTTCTGTTGGTCCATAATGTCCAAATGCTCAGGAGATTATACAACGTCATTAACGATTAAGCAGACATGTGAAATCTTAACCTAATATAGGGATTATTTATATGTTTCTAAAAGCATATAAACACAGATGTTCCAATCATTGCCCATTTGCCTCTTAACAATATGGCTATTTTGCATGGTTAAAAGCCTGAAATGTTTAAATTTTCGGTAAGTGCGTACATCCTTTCAAGTTATGAAGAAGCACAAGGTGTGAATCAGTTCCAATAATTTACAGAATAAGTGTCCAAGGAAAAAATATTGTAAGAAGCCCCAATTTGTGGAATAAAGTTGGTGTCCTCAAAATTATAGCATCACAGATGCTTTCAAGTTTTAAAACAATTAATACTATGTTATCTTATGTATAACTATCAAGTGTGTCATACATGTTAATGATCTTCATTAGAGAACAGTAATTTGAATAATTAGGTCATAAAGTGGCAAAATTGATACACTGTAAAACTGGAAATGTTTGTGCATGTCGTAATTTGCAAATTTAGTTTGCAAAAACGCAAACTTAAATAGTCAGCAAACATTGATAGCCTGTGTAAATTATGTCTAGGATAGAAAAATCACAAAATTAAATGATCACAAAGTAAGTTAATAGCCAAAAAATATTTTACCTTTACAGTAACCGTCTACTGATTTGTCAATGTGCTGTAATACTTAGCATGAACTAGTCCATCAAATACGTTACAATCATATTTTATCTAAATGTACACAGCAACAATGTAAGTTGATGTTGAATATTATGATTTTTATGGACTATTTTACCAACAAGTAAAAGAAATCATACATTTTGTAATGAAAAAATACCCCAAATAATTTTTGATTAGTTAATGTGTTTTACCATGTCATTGTCACATGTATACAAATTTAGTTTATTTTTTCCTAATCTCTACACTTTAAACATGCTGTGCCTGTCTTAGGCATTGCCTATTCATATTACTAACTACATACAATCTGTTGATAAATAGAAATAAAGTCAAAAGGATAAAATACTTACAAACATATAAGAATGGAGACATGATTGTATATGTGTGACATAAATCAAATGACCATTAATGCAATTCAACAGTATATACAGTACCTAATTACTCTCCATAATAATCTCATGCTTGCATAATTGCATCTACTGGTTTATACTCTGTAAACTATTCTGTAACTAATAGTTTCCATATATATTACAATAATAACCCATATCACTACATCCCCCCAGTCGGGAAAAGCTCATCTTAGAGAAAGCTTCGCGGACTCAATAGTGTCAAATCCATTTTCCTGATTCGGGCTCGTACTTTTCGGGGGTCGATGTTCACGGCGTGGGCGACTAAGTGGTTCTGCCACATGTAGATTAAGCTCTGACGAGGGTAGTCCTGACCCAGCTTGGGGTTGTAGCCTGTCTGATTGGGTACTGCACGGTGTGGTTGCAGGCTCATGATCATAATAATAATAATAATAATAATAATAATAATAATAATAATAATAATAATAATAACAACAACAACAACAACAACAACAACAACAACAACAACAACAACAACAACAACAACAACAACAACAACAACAACAACAACAACAACAACAACAACAACAACAACAACAACAGCAACAACAACAACAACAACAACAACAACAACAACAACAACAACAACAACAACAACAACAACAACAACAACAACAACAACAACAGCAACAACAACAACAACAACAACAACAACAACAACAACAACAACAGCAACAACAACAACAACAACAACAACAACAACAACAACAACAACAACAACAATAATAATAATAATAATAATAATAATAATAATAATAATTTATTTTTATAGTATCAAATCACAATCGTAAATGACATTTAGTGCTCGAGATACTTTACAAGAAACATATCTAATACAATTTTACAGTTACAGTCACAAACTTATATACATGTATATACATTACTATTATATTGCAAGCAATAATGATTAGTAATTTTAATGTCTTTTGATGTCTATTTACTTAATTCATACAAGAGTCACTGAGGATATGCTAAGGTGAATAAGTGAGTTTTAAGATCAGTCTTGAATTGTTCAAGGTCACTCGAGCTACGCAGCCAATCTGGCAGTACATTCAGAGTCGGGGGGAGCAGCAGATGCAAACGATCTTTCCCCAAATGTTTTAAGGTTGACTTTGTAGTGTTTTAGCAGGTTAGTATTGCTTGATCACAAGTTTCTTGTTGGAACATATCTATCAATCAAGGATGACAGATATTCTGGTGCCTTGCCTTACAAACACTTGAAAACTGTCAAGCAGATCTTATACTCTATTCTATATTTTATAGGAAGCCAATGTAACCGCTTCAGTATGGTTGTTATGTGTTCGTGTCTTTTTGTTCTCATAACAATACGAAAGCGGCACTGTTCTGAACTAATTGCAGTTTATGCAAAGTCTGGTCACTCAATCCATACAGAATGCTATTGCAGCTATCCAGGCGTGATGTAACGAATGAATGGACCAATGTTTTCATTGCCTCTTCTGTCAGATTTGGACGGATCCCTGCAATGCTCCTGAGCTGTCCATAGCATGCCTTGCATATGTTGTTGACGTGGGGATCATGCTGAGTTCAGCGTCAACAATGACCCCAATGTTTTTTGCAGAACGAGTAGGTTCAATCACTGAAGCACCCAGGCACAAAGTATTAGGTTCAGGAATCTGCTTCAGTGACGCTGATCTTCCAATGAGTAGATACTCAGTCTTGTCTTCATTGAGTTTCAGATGGTTCAACCACATCCACTCCTTGATCTCCTCCAAACATTTCTCCATCTTCCTTGCAGCTTCATTAAAATTGTCACTGTCAAAACCAAGATATAGCTGGGTGTCATCTGCATACATGTGAATGTTAATCTGATGCTTGTGAGCAATATCAAAAATGGGAGAGCTGTATGTTAAGTATTCTGATGACCCTACTTTTTTAACCTTGTGGTAATCCTACAGTGAGAGATGTAGGCCGTGATTGCACCCCCTCAGTAATCACTGACACAGTTCTGTTGTGGAGATATGACCTCATCCATGCCAACACATTGCCTGATACACAGTTTTCATTTTCCAATCTGCTAAGTAGCACTGAATGTTCAAGTGTATCAAAAGCAGCACTCAGGTCTAATAGCACCAACATGACACACTTTTTACCATCTATCAGAAGTAGTATGTCATTCATTATCCTTAACAGAGCAGTTTCAGTACTGTGACCTTCTCGATATGCACTCTGATATACTGCATACAAATTGTTTCTTGTTTTATGTCCAGTCAGCTGCTGCACTACAACATGTTCAATCAATTTCCCCAAGAATGCTAGATTGGACACAGGGAGAGTTTGCAGTCGGGATCTGGCATGTTGCGCAGTTGCAATAATGCTCGTACGAATCGGTCATGGTTGAGACTGCCAGTGGGGCCTGTGTTTGACATCAGAAGGCGTTTCACTGTTTTAATTGCTACCTCGGCCCTGCCATTTGACTGCGGGAAGTAAGCAGAAGAGATTCTATGGTTCATGCCCCACAGTTTGAGGAAGGCTTCCGTACTGTCTGCAGAGAATTCAGGGCCCCCATCACTGGATAGCTCTTCGGAACTCCAAAAGTGGCAAATAGGCATCGTAGGGGCCTAATTAATCCCTGCAGCACCTGCGAGAGTCGTGCCAGCCGGAGGCTAAACACTTCCGTCCATCCAGAGAGCCTGTCACCTACTACCAGGTAGTGCTGACCAGCATGAGAGAAGTCTGCAAACACAGCTTCAAATGGTGTAGTGGGAGGTGAGGATGGTGTGGGTGGTGTTGCTGCCTGTGATTCCTGATACAGTCGGCACACGAGTCTCTGGTGTTGCGAATGTCCTTGGACATCCCTGGCCAATAGGCTATAGCCCATGCTCGCTGTTCCATTGCTGATGTCCCTTGATGGGCTGCAAGAAGGTGTTAGTTGCAGGACTTGATATCTCAGTGACGGTGGAATAATAACTCTGTCTTGATACATTAGCATGCCTTCTTGCAGGTATATAGAATCACACACAGGCCACAGAGTTTCAAGACAGGGTTCCAAGCGGGCAAGATGTAGGTTACCATTTGTGATCGCATTTACCAAACAGCTGAGGGGCTGGATCAAAGCGGTCTCTTTTGCAATTTTGGACCATGACAATGTTGTTATAGCATTCGTGTCAGTGCGTGTAGCAGCCATGGGAGCACATTCTGTCAGGTCGTGGTTGGTAGGTGAATCTGGTCTGTCACTGTCTCCCCCACTTGATGGTGATGGGTTGCGCGATGTCGCATCAGCTGCATGGTTGGACTTGCCAGGAAGATGTTGAATCTCAAAATGCCATGGGAGTGTGCACTGTTTCAGCCAGAACAGACGTGTGTTCGAGATTTCATCTAATGTCCTGTCACCAAGTATTTTTTAATTTATTTCGTTTATCACAGGCATAGTAATTCAAAATTAAATAAAAGATTACAGATAAGTAAAAATATATAAATAGAAGTAAAATTGAATAGAGATATACAAATATAATAAAAAAAGAACCATGTGACAAACAATGAGCACTAAAAAAGATATCCATTTAAAATGGAGAGTCTTATTTCCATAGTGGACCTCGGTGAAAAACATGGAAAAACAACTGACTAGAATTGGTGCCATAGAACATAATAATTACATTACTAATGATTAACCTTTTAACAAATATATTCTTATTACTCTTTTATAAAATGGTCCATATAATATTTCTTACATTTTGATTTAAAAGACACCAAACAGTTTGACTTTTCGTATTGGTAGAGGCAGACTATTCCAATATTTAATGCTACAATATTTAAATGTTTTTCTGTCCATGGGACTTAACTTTTGGTACAATGTACGACAACTCTTTCTTCCTAGTATTGTATGAATGACTCACAAGTTTAACATCACATAAATATGCAGGAGCCTTTTTGATATGTATTTTATACATTAAACATAAAGACAAGTATTCAATTTGATCATTTACATTTAACCATCCAACTAATTTAAAATCCTCAGAACAAAGGTGGTGCCTTCCATCATAGTTTAAAATGTATCTAATTAGCCTATTTTGTGTTGTTTGAAATCTTATTTTCACTTTTTGGGGCAACCCTCTAAACCAGCTGTTGACGCCATAATCAAAATTAGATTGTACTAAAGTAGAAACTAATAGTTTTCTCTCTTTAAACCCAAAATACATATTATTTCTATACAAAAATTTCAATTTAGCATTGATTTTTTCAACATTAAGCTAGCCATAGACAACCCACTGAAATCCTGATCAAAAGTAACACCTAAATATTTTATACTGCTTTTTGACTCAATTTCTTTGTCGTTGCACATTATATTCAATCTATTGCATTTACTCAATTTCTTTTTAGTAGCAAACAAAATACTTTCCGTTTTCCCCAAATGTAAAGATAGTTTATTTTCTTCCAACCAATAGCTAAGTGATTTTAAATTTTCTGCCAATGTTATTTCAATCTGCCCTAGGTCAGTGCCACTGAGCAACATAAAGCAGAGTCATCAGCATACAGACCCAAAAATATCACATGTGACTGCCTGAATCATATCATTTACATACAGTGTACACAAAAAGTGGGATCCTTGTAACCCTGATGCCGAGACCCTGCCATTGACACTAACAAATTGCTGCCTGTCTGACAAGTAAGACTGAAACCATGAAACTACTGTGTTATCCATACCAATGGATTTTAATTTAGTGGTCAAATTTGATGGTTTACTCTATCAAATGCCTTTTGAAGATCAATGAGAACTACCCCAGTATAGAGGCCATCATCCATGTTCAGTCTCACCCTGTCAGAGAGACTAGTCAATGCAGTGTCAGTAGAAAAAGTTTTTTTTTTTTTTTTTTTTTTTTTTTTTTTTTTTACTACCAACAAAGAAAAATCCACCAACGCCAGCACTGACAGATCCCACAAACACTATGCTGACAATTATATATATATACATACATACATACATATATACATACATACATACATACATACATACATACATACATACATACATACATACATACATACATACATACATACATACATACATACATACATACATACATACATACATACATATACATACACATACACATACATACATATATATAGATAGTCCTTAGATTTACAATCCAATCATTAGATAACATTTGTTACCCATTCGCAGAATTACTTATTTAGAGATTGAGAGATCATGATCAATTTTCAATTTGTTCGACACAGGCAAATAATTCATTGTATTCAGATAGCTTGTTCTTTTTAATATACAGTTGCTTTTCAACATTAAGTATATGCTTAATACACATTAGGAATTGTATAAATTTAGGTTTATATTGAATTTCCGATTTAGAATTTTTTTTGTGTTCCGTATGAAGGAACCATTTTGCATGTAAAATAAAAAAAGTTACACAAGTACATCTTATCATCAATAATACCGAATAGAATATTTTTATCTACAATTTCAAAAGGTGGGGAAGATTCTGCCAATCCAATTTTGAAATTCAGTCCAAGAACTGTTTTTGCTTTTTGCACTCATAAACAAAATGATATGTATTGTTAGTCTTGTTACACAGGTTACACTTCGGGTCAATACTTTTATCAAATTTTGCCACTACACTATTTGAGGCATAAACATTATTCACAATTTTATACTGAAATTCTTTTTAATTTACATTTTTGATCCAGACTTTTTAATATTAATTCATACCATTCCTTTCAAGTACCATTGTTCGTACCATAAGCTAGCGTTATTTATTTTGATATGTTTATTAAGCCAAATCACTTCTTCTTTAACGTCTTCAATATTTTGTGGATATTTCCGTAATTCGAAAATGCTAACTAAAACTTGCTTATAAAAAAAAGTGGTATATCATTGGTCATTTGTGTACAATCTATTGAGGAATTCAGGAGATCTGTCATGTTAATGTTCCCTAATGTTTTTCGAATAATTGTTTTAAAAAAGTGAATTAGGCATTTCTAACAATCGTTTAGCCCAAGCTGCCTTTTGAGCAACAAAGAACTCATGTATATCTGGGAATTTAATACCTCCATCCTCATACTGCATGATAATGGTGTTATGTTTTATTCTAGATGGTTTTCCATTCCACATGAAGTCTCTTACTGATTTTTTTTAGAAATTCCGTAACCCATGCTGGTACAAAAGAAACTTGATAATAAATATTGTATTTTTGACAATGCGAGTGTCTTTATAACCGTTATTTTGCCAAAGTAAGACATATGTTTATTCTTCCACTGATCAAGTGTATTTTGGAAGATTTTGGTCTTGTGTTCCCAGTTATACTCTGTTGTTTTGTCAATATCTTTATAAAACCAGGTTCCTAAGGAGTACACTTTATCTTTCACCCATTTGAGATTGAATGGTTGTAACTTTTCAAAATCATGTCTTCCAATATATAAAATTTCAGTTTTTGAGCTGTTTAATTTTAATCCGGATGCACTATAAAACATATATATTATGTTCATAGAGGTTTGCAAAGAACAGATATTCCGCAATATCAGTGTTGTGTCGTCTGCTAATTGAGTTATCTTGATCTCTCCATCACCCAATGTGACTCCATCAATATGTTTGTTATTTCTAATATTAATCGCTAGTACTTCTTCAGTTATGATAAAAGGAGAGCTGAGAGTGGACATCCTTGCCGTACACCACATTTCAAGTTAAAATATTCTGATGTATAACCATTGTTCATGACACAACTTGATATATCTTTATACATTAACTGTATCCATCGAGAAAATTGAGGACCAAATCCAAATTCTGATAGAGTCTTAAATAAAAAATTCCAGTTAAGACTGTCAAAGGCCTTTTCAAAGTAAAAAAGGCTAGTACTAAAGGTTTATTATTGGTATTACTGTCTTCAATAGCATCTAAGATAGCTCGAATATTGTACCCTATGAACCTTCCATTTAGATATCCATTTTGATCAATAGAAATGATTTGCTGTAGTATTTTTTGCAAACGGTTTGCCAATAGATGGGCCAATATCTTGTAATCGGTGTTAAGAAGTGATATTGGTCTCCAATTTTTTATGAACAATAAGTTTTTATCTTTTTTAGGTAGCAGCTTCAAGATGGCTCTTCTTTGTTCTATTGATAATATATTGTTTTCAAAAAAACCAAATCTTTTATGTCATTCCAGAAGAATATGTAAAATTCTGACGTCAAACCATCTGTGCCTGGACTCTTACGCCGTTTAATTTTTTTTATTACAGCAGTAAGCTCATTAAGCGTTATTGGCTGTTCTAAAGATTCTTTGCTGTCAATATCTAATTTTGGAATATCTTCAAACAAAAAATCATCGAAAAAATTTCTGTCACTCTTATTATAAAGATTTTGATAATAATCTTTCAAGGATTTTAAAATTTTATTGGGGTCGTTGATACTGACGTCAGAATCTAAATGTAATTTTTTAATATGTTTGATGTTGTAATTTTTTTCCAGATTGAGAAAGTATTTAGTTGGCTTGTCACCATCCTCTATATCTGTAATTTTGGCTCTCAACTTTGCTCCTTTTGTTTTTATTGCATTAATCTGCTCGATTTCGTTTTTGATATTATTTAGTTCATCAAGCAGTCTTTCATCTTTTGTTTGATCAAAAGCATTCGAGACAGTAGAAAAAAAGTTTGACGAAATCCAGATTGAAACTCATATAACAGATTATTAGAATTCAAATAAGCAACCAGTTGTTTATGTACAATTTTGTCAAATATTTTAGAAATCACAGGTAATATTGATACAGGTCTATAGTTGCCTTCAAGGTTTGAGTCACCTTTTTAAAACAATGGGATTACCTTGGCTGTTTTAAAGTCATTTGGGACAGTAGCAGTTCTTAAAGACAAATTTACAATATGAGTTAATGGTGACAAAATGAAACATCTTTTCAATTTCATTAATGCTAACATTCTGAAAACTAAAACTGGACAAAATTACATTTCTATTCTTATAAAACTGAAAAATATTGTCTTCGTTAAACTTTCTAAAAGGCAATTTTTCCAATAATTTATTAGCCACAGTACAAAAGAAATCATTAAACCTATTGGCCACAAAATCTGAATCAAATACCACTTCATTCATTTCATTCCTTAATCCAGTACTTTTAGAGTTATTTTTTTAGCCTTAGAGGATATGCCTAGACCCTTAATAGTTTTCCACAACTTTTTAGGATTACCTTGATTTTCTTCAATTTCATTCTTGATGTAATCTTTCTTTGCCTTTCTTATTGACATTTGAACTTTATTTCTTAGCTCCTTATATTTTAGAAATAACTCACTACAGTTATGTTTTCGAAATTTTATCCACATTTTATCACGCTCACTAATCAGATGTAAAATATCAGCCGAAAACCATGGTTTACTATTGTTCTTAATTCTAACAGTTTTTACAGGTGCAATAGCATCAACAACATTGACAAACATATGTTTAAAAGTATCCCAAGCAATATTAACATTAGATTCATTTATAACTTTTATCCAGTCTACTTCAGAAAGACATTTCAGAAAACAATCTTGATCATAATTTTTCATACACCTCATTTTTATGACATTATGTTTTTGAAAAACAACTTTACTACATTTACGAGTACAGAAAATAATATTATGGTCACTCAGTTTAGCTGGGAGAACACCACTTTGAGATAATTTATCTACGTCCGAAACACAAATAAGGTCAATTAGAGTTTGGCTAGAGGGAGTAATTCTAGTTGGTTCTTTAATAACTTGTTTGACATCAAAAAGTTTTATAAACATATTGAATGATTTGACTAAAGAATTATTTGATTTCAAAACATTAACATTGAAGTCACCTAACATGTATGATTCAGATTGAGTAAAATTTGATTCCAAGAATAACTCTTCTAATTTAGAAAAATAATGATAATCCTCAGGAGGTCTGTATCCCACAGAAAGCAAAAAGGGTTTTGTTTTTGGTAATAGAATGTCCACGGCCAAAAATTCAATATTGTTTGTAATAAGATCATCCCTTTTATTGAAACAAATGTTGTCCCTTATGTATAGACAAACTCCGCCTCCCTCCCTGTTCCTGTCCTTACGTACAACCGAATATCCAGGCACAGTTACTTCTTCGTCAGTCACAGAGTCGTCCAGCCATGTCTCTGACACTGCCAATGCTGCTGCATTTGTTGACTGGAGCAGAAGTTCTACTTGGTCGAGCTTCGGAAGCAAGCTGCGCGCATTTAGGTGCAAGAAATGTAGTCCTTTTTGTTGGAAGCAATCAAAGTTGTTAAAATTGATTGGTGCTGGTAAGGTTGATTCTGATTTATCTCTTGGTGTATCCTGTTCGAATTCATTCGGTAATTGATCCAAAACACATCTATTGCATATGAAAGGTATGAAATCTGACTGTTTATATTGCTTTATTGTTATTTCTGATTGGCATGCTATATGGGTCCATTCTAAACAAATGTCACACTCTATTGCTTTGCTATTATGCCTAATATTTTTAGCACACTGTGTACATAAGTCTTTTGCAGGTCCAGGATTAGGAGCTATATCGCCACCCAAGAGCAGTAACATAAACACATTCAATCTTGTACGGTTCACACTGTGGACATTTTTTCTATCCAGGCCTACACCTTTACTAGGTGATAATAAGAGGTTTTGCAGTACTTGGCTTCCAAAAGTGTTGAAAATCAAACCGTTTTGTCTTATTATTCAGTATTCCTCTTATCTTATCTTCTAAGCAGAGGTTTGTGGTCAGTGACAACAATGAGATTTTCACAGCCCTGGGTGAAGTAACGTGTTTGCTCTAGTCCCCAAGCGACAGCTAACGCTTCTCCTTCAAACCGTTGTTCAGCTGATGCAAGAAACCGTGAAAACAGCCAGAGTGATCCTCCAGCCTCCAGTGCAGCAGTCAGGGATGCGGGCTTGGCAGTTGCAGTGTTGCTGAAGCAGGAAGTAGCCAATAACTGTTAGACCAATCTGGGCGAAGGCAGGTGAGCTTGTGTGGGTAAAAAATCCAACCCTTCACGAATAGAGAGCACAATGGCCTTTTAGATAGCTGGAAGGCTTCTTCAAGCCTGTTGGACCAGCTGAACTTGCAACGGGGCTCAAGAAGGGTTTGAATCTGGCCATGGAGTCCCGCAGCTGAGCATAGTTTGCCACCTGGTTAACCAGGCCGAACCAGCTCGTTGGACCCTGATGTCGGTTGTGGATTTTGTGGACGGAAGTCTCTTACCTGGCATCCAAGTATTTAGGTAGTGGTTCAATAGATGAATCAGACACCCTGAATCCTGCGAAATCAACACTTTCTCTGCGAACTGGAACTTGTCGGGTTCATCACTACACCCGCCTGACCAACACGTGTCAGCAAGTCAATAGTTCTCCACCAATGATCCTCTAACTCGGCATCATAGTGGATAGTGTCATCGACGCATCGCTCCCTTTCGTTCAAACGATGACAGTATGGCGTAAAAAGTGTCTGTTATATCCATCACCTGACGATAGGAAGCCTTGAGGTGCCCTTATGTACCTCCACCTGCCGAATTATGTTATGAACGTTGTAAGGTGCCGGTCTGATGTTCGCAGTGGCGCACTGTGATACCCATTCCAGGCATCGGTGACGGTTTTCCAAGTGTTCCTGGGAATGCGACGAGCAAGATGGAAGGGCGACTCCATTGAGAATGTCTCTCGTTGACAATACTTATTAAGGGGTGAGAGATCAACTCCGCGTGGCGAGGTGAGCCATCATGTTTCCTTTGTGATTACCATTCTGTGGCACCATGTCGTGGGTTCACCATATGGCACTCGCCTCGATAACACCTAGAGCCTCATCACGAGGAGATCGTTATGTACCTGTTGTTGCCAATGGAGTGGGACTGGGGCAGGAGTATGGCATACCTTAGGTGGAGCAGAGGGGTCAATGTGGATCTCTATTGGAGGTCCTTCCATGCTAGGGAGTGTGCAATGAGGACACGTGTTAAATGTTGATGCAGCATATCTTCGAGCAGCCATTTGTTCATTTTTCCATTGTTCGCAGGTATACATGGGAATGGCAGCTGAGATGGCCGTGTTGGTGTCACTGCGCGCTGGTGGCATGAACAAGAACCATCATCCGTCACATTTGATGCGATGCATCCATTGTTTATGAAGCGCTTTCCAGTAATGGCGGATTTTGGGTCATGATCACACGTTTCTGTGCCATCTGCTGTCCTCACTAACTGGCGCTATTGATGATGAGTATATGGCTGACAGAATACCAAGGTTGAGGGAGGGAGTCATATGATAGGTACATTCCCTGCACAGAGCTACCACATATACACCATAGAGTGGCAGGATTCCTTGTCACCATTCGATAGTTAGCAAAGAAAGCATCTTCAATCTTGATCGGTAACCGGTTTGCTGCTGATAAGCCAATGCTGACAGGAATTAAGTCCTTCTGTGAGAATCCACATGCCCAGGAAATCCGAGAGTGACCAAACATCCGATTGTGCACCAGTGTCTGCTACAGCTGAGACGTCTGCTTGGATATGTGACAGTATGATGTACCGCCGTACTTTAGCTTGCCCTTCTGTGTCCATGGTAAATCTTGATGGGTACCTTTTGGGTGGGCTCTCTGACACGCTCTTCTCCATTCACCCTTTGTAAACACCTGATGACCTACTATCTCAGGTGTGGACCTGTATTGTATTGACCATCCCAGAGCTGCTGTTGTGCTAATCATTGTGGTGTGGATTGTCGAACTCCACTACGCCTACTTGCAAAACTGGGTCTTCACTTAGTGATTGTATGGCTGGAGGGGCAGTAACAGTTTTTGTTGCCTATCCGCGCCGACGATCTCTGTAACAGCGGAGGCAGACTTTATGTGTTTTTTTATTAAAGCCTCTAGTCCCTTTGTGAAGATGCTGAATAGGCTCTTACAATCCGGGCATGTCGCTTGCTCAGACGTTCTGGGTGGGTCAGGTTCTTGGTAGTTTCCTGATGTTCTTGAATGAGGAGATTGACGACACTCGCTGATGGGAGGGCATTACGGGCCATTTTCTTTATTTCTCCACCAGTGCAATGACATCATTCAGTTTTTTCCAGAATGTTGATAAGTCTGAGCACTTCACGTCAAATATCTGAGTCATATATTCCATGCAGGAGGACGTCACAAATCATAATCCACTTCTTTCCAACATTCACATTTTTGCAGAGAATGAGCATGTATCTGCCTTGCCACGCACACGCGCAAACGCACGGAATGGCTCATCGCGTTCTTGGCAGAGTTGAAAAAGTTCAGTTCGAGACACACCAGTTGCCACTGGGATCACCCGCAAGTGACTTCATTGCAGTAATGAGGTCTCCTGGCTATTTGAAGTCACTTGAGCATTTGCTCTAAGTAGGCTGTTGCTGAGATCTCTCATGCACATTGGAACAGCTGTGATGGTGCTGAATGCTCATCTATGCCTGACCCATTTCTAAATATCTCCCATCGTTTTTCGAATACGTTCCATTCCTCATCGATACGAGATTCACTGTGGGCCTCTCTCCAGGCCACGGGCAGTAGGCGGACACAGACGTGTTCTGCGGGCCAGGCCGTGGTTCGTGAGGAGGGCAATGGCGAGAGCCTCGATACATCATCGGTTTTGAAGTCACAGTTTTGTAGGGTGCACTTGATGACGACCATTTTGAAATGTAAATCATGAAGAAAGACTCCTCTTTGTGTTTACTATTTAATCAAAGATGATTTACATTTCCTGAAATAATACATAATACGTAGTTATTAATACCATGTTAAACTATTGTAATACTAACTACATACAATCTGTTGATAAATAGAAATAAAGTCAAAAGGATAAAATACTTACAAACATATAAGAATGGAGACATGATTGTATATGTGTGACATAAATCAAATGACCATTAATGCAATTCAACAGTATATACATTACCCAATTAATTCCATAATAATCTCATGCTTGCATAATTGCATCTACTGGTTTATACTCTGTAAACTATTCTGTAACTAATAGTTTCCATATATATTACAATAATAACCCATATCACTACACTTATCATTTTTTACATTTTTTCATGGTGGAAGGAACAGACAAACATAGTCAGGGTTGCTAAGAAATAACCATAGCAACGGTTGCTAGGGAACACCCATAGCAACTGTTGCCGAGCAACTGTCCTATTAGGGGTGTTTACTACTAATGTGAGATGAGTAGATATAAAAAGTTAACTGGCTCATCCCCCTTTGTTATTTAGACCACATATAATATAGTATGAAGTTAAATCTCTTTAAGTATATATTGAAATTTTTGCCAGATATGATTAGAATATCTTGCAATTGAAAATTAAATGCAATATAGTTTCATTTTCATTGCATATATAGCAGT
>JAGTTF010000222.1:0-27546 GCA_019095985.1 Streblospio benedicti
AAATCTGTAATGCTTAAAAGCTAAATATACATGCAGATACGTGTATTACACACCAACATTGCTTAGAAATAAAATACGTAAAATGTTCACGATAAAGTAGTAACAATCTTGGATTTGAAGGTCAAGATAAGGTCATGTCATTAAAATGATGCTGAAAATGGAATCAGTGACACCTTTTAGTCCCTAAAGTCCAGGTATTACACATTGATGTAGGTTCAAAAGTAAAATATGTAAACTACACATGGCAAGTGGCAGCCATCTTGGATTTGAAGGTCAAGATAAGGTCAAATCATTAGAATAATACTAGAAATGGAATCAGTGACCCTGTTAATCCCAAATTCCATGTATTACACATAAATGTAGCTTATAATATAAAAACATATTTTTTACGTTATGCCCGGCGGCCATATTGAAAAAATGTCTTTAAAAAACCTATTTTGGATTGGGTGATTTTGGTAGACTTTTTTCTGGGATAGAGGGGCATAATATCTATTGAATAAAATCAAAAAACAATTTCTTGCAATTTTTTCGACAAAAAATCTTAAATGACTCTACTAAAATGCTTACTGCATTTTAATGCAATTATAAGCAATTTGGTATTATACACAAAGTTGCTGCAAAATTTGATTATTGTTTAGATATCCACAAATTAGTCATTTAGTGAAGTTACAAAAGATGGTTATATAGAAATGTTACGGTGTACCATTGATCAAAGAATGGTTAACTTTTTGACTGTTTGTTATAACAATAGTACAATCAACGACATGACATGACCTTATGCCAAATCTAGTAGCGATCCCCCAATTACCTCCATTATGTTGATGAACATAAAATTCTAATAAGACATTGGTGGACTCTAATAATTAACACAGGTGTTGGTGATGTATCATGATTTCAGAAAACGTAAAAAACATCATACGTAAAATTGACTTTCATTTTTTTCCTAAAATGAGTAAGCTCAAAGTGACACTTTAGTGTGATATACCCGACTATAGCTGTAAGTATTGATGCTGCCAAAAGTTGAGGTGGATATATAGTCATTTTTAAAATTGGATGTAGAGTAAATTAATGCTTTTTTATTTTACAGGTGATAAACCATCATACCTTCAAACTGCCTGGGAATAAGTTGATTTACAACTTGACCATATGGACAAGTACATCACAGATACATATATAAAATGCAATTGTATAAAACTCACTCTCATGTTGTGCATAAGGAATTCCCTGTGTGGAACAATTTTAGAATGAACAAATCTTACATCTCTTAAAATCTTGTGTTCATCGTATATGCAGAGTTAGAATTTTTTTTTTTTTTGCTTATCGCCCATTAAACTACGATGTAGATATATTTATATTAGCAATTAATGATATATGGAGCAAACTTGACACTTTTGAATATTGACAGATTAACAAAATCTAATTTACCCTGTCTTTAGACATACCATCCCTATGTCCATAGGCTTTTAGAATTAAACATTGTCATTATTTAGGAAGTGGAAGTTTACATAAATATGAACTTACATTGGAATTTCATTCTGATTTCAATGGTCTTTAGTTTGGTATGTTCTGACTTTTCTGCATCGTGGAAAACAATGTTTAGTGTATATTTTTGGGCGGACGTGTCAACTTTTGGCTCACTATGTCATGGACCTAGTCTGCTTTTTATGGTGTTCAAAGTTTCAAGCTAAGTACACTTTACTTAAAGCAGTCTTCCATACAAACGTAACTATTGAATTATGCAAGATACAAAATGTTCATGCCATCACATTATATTGTTTTGCAATATTTCTGGTGCAAAATTAGTAAAATATGTAATGAGTAATCAGCTGTGATAATAAAATCCTCGAGTTAATCATTTAATTTAACGTTTAATATACTGTAAAAATAGAAATGTTTGTGCATGATTTAATTTGCAAATTTCTACCCACCTCACCCATGTAAGGAATTTAATTTCTGGCCGCTGTCTTAGGTACTGCCAATTCATACAACAAATTCTTACCCACATGCGTGCCCATACTATGACTATGTCATATAATATTACTCATACATGAAAACATAACAACAACCATATAAACCAATATTATACACTGCAAATACTTGCACACTTTTGTGACAGCTCCCTATCAAAGCGTACATTTCTTAAATTTACTTGAGGTACTACATTTTCCACAGTCATTTGACACACTGTATAAGATCGTGAGCCGATCTCATCACCTGCAAGCGTAATTCAACAGGCACTTTTTACTTATTTTCTTACATTTTCCATTGGTAGAGTCACTACATTAACGAGTTCTTCTTTACCCCAGTCTACATCGGAATCACATTTACATCAAACTTTAGGATAATCTCCAATCACCAAATCATACGCCGGATTATCTAAACAAAGTGCTTTTGACTGTACCTTTCAAATAAGGTGTATCAATGTTAACCAGTGCCACAGGAGCTTTTACACTAGTCCCATTCAAGAAAACACATGTTTGTACTTGTTCCGTGTGTTGATTCTGCTTACTTAAGTTTTATTTACACATATTGTAGAACAACCAGTGTCCCTCAACACTTTCACTATACGATTTCCCACTTTCCCATGTACTACCGTTAACTGTTCATCAACACTCCATCCTAAAAAACACATTCTTCATTTTTCTTTATGTCTTGTGCAACACTAAGTACTGATGGTTCAGTGCGATTTTCCAGTGTCATAGTTTTACAACAAGACCCAACCTCTATATTATCTGTGTAACCCCCTGCAGCTGAATGATCATTTTCCACCTACACATATTGGACTAGTGTCCAAACCTTTTGCATACTCCACACCACATTTCACTACCTCCTCCTTTTGACCTGCACCATTGTGAATTATGACCTGGAAATCCACAATTCATTCCCACATTTCTCTTTTTTTTTTCCACTATCAATGTTTTCTGTTGAACTCTTCTGATCACTACTGCGTGACCACTCTCTCCTATTTGCCATAGTTTTTCTGTGTGCTTGCAAACGTTTTGAGCATCTTCTGCGATATCTCCAATGTTTTGTAGCTCCGTTCTTTTAAATGAATAGCCAGATCTTTTCTGCACATATTTATAAATTGTTCAGCTAGTATAAGATCACGTAAACCTTAATATGTTTCTTCCACTTTGTAAAGATTTTTGCCATCTCATTAGATAATTACTTATTCTATTCATAAATTGCTGAGGTGATTCCCCCGTCTTCAGGTAATGACTCCCTAAACCTTTTCCTAAACCCATCTCCTGTTAACCCATATCGGATTAAAAGAGCCTCTTTGACGTTATCATACACTATGGCATCTTGCCTTGACAAAGGTGAATATACGCTGAGAGCCGTCTCCGTTAATAGCGCACTTAAGTCAGAAGCCTAGCCCTCTTTATCCCACTTCTGCTTTTCAGCATATCGCTCGAAACGTTCTAAATAAGCATCTATTTCATCTTACCCATCAACAAAATTTGATAATCTTGGTCCTTTAGCCTTTGGTATAAGATTACTTTTCTCACGTTCTTTTTCTTCTTCCTACACTTGCCTCCATTTGTATCTTAAATTCATGATTAAGCTTCTCCTGTTCCAATTTAAACGGTCTTTCTCTATCTCTCTCTTCCATTACTCTGTCTTTTTTTCTCGTTCTTCTCTTTCCTTTTCTTTTCTTCACATTCCATTTCCACCTCTCTTCTCCTTTCTTCAGCTTTAGCTCTAAGCCTCATTTCCAATTTTGTTACTTCTAATGTTTTAATTTTCCTTTCTTCTGCTAATCTTGCTGCGTCTAATTCTTTCATTTGCCTGTCTTCTGCATGTTTTGCCACCCTTTCATCCCTTTCCAATTGCTTATCTACAAACAGTACCGCCTTTTCCCCTTCATGCCCTAGTTCTTTTGTTTGCTTTATACAATTTTCCATTTCAGCCATTTTATTTCCTTATTTGATTACTTTCTTTAGGATGCAGATTGCCGCGAATACCACACTGAATATCCCGCGAGCCCCTGCTGTCACAAAGCTTGTTGACAGAATGTTTATGTTGGTTTTTGAATGACTACTTGTTCAATGTTTAACTTCTTTATTGTTTATTTGACAATCTTACACCCGTTCTGTGCAGCAATCTTTTAACTTGTGTCAACATAAAACTCTCCGATACTACCTTACATACTATATATAATACTCATACATGAAAACATAACAACAACCATATAAACTAATATTATACACCTCAAATACTTGCACACCTTTGTGACAATATGAAACAAACAAAAAATTCTATTCAATAAGCAAATCTCAATTGTATTTACTGTGCTTGAACTGGCAAAACTGCACATGTACAAATTTTACTACAATTTTGTAAAGAAAATGTACAGAAAAAAACATTGGTCTCTGTATGACTGATACCGACAGCTTCCTATATCACTTACGAACTGAAGACATCTACGCCGACATGGCTCATAACATTAAATATTTTTGACACGTCCAACTTTTCCAAAGCCATCCACTATTCTCAGAGGACAGAAAGAAAAAAAGGTACCTTTAAAGATGAAATAGCATCTGATGTTATTCACCAATTACTGGGCTAAAAAGCAAAATGTTATGCAATACTCACAAATAATGAAAAACACACACAGAAAGCTAAAGGTTTAAAAACCTTACATTACTGGTCAAATCACTTTCGATGATTATGAAAAAAACACTCTTAACTTAGCTCCTATCAAGAACACGAGTTTTTTCTCAATATGCAGCTTCAAGAATAAATTATTTACCCACAAAAGATGCATCAGTGGCTTATCCTAAATTTGGACCAACATGAATTAGATTTTTTTTTTTGAGTTATAAAGCAGCAGAAATAGAACAGAAAACAAGGAAATGCGACCACGGGCTGCATACCATATGTCACAAATATTGTTTATTATATACACAGTTTATAACTATCCTTTTGTGCAAGTTTTATAAGCTCACATTGATAGCCTTTTCGGACCTTCCCGGTCCTTCGTCAGTCTGCCAACTGCCTAATCATCACGTAATCGTGGTGTGACGTCATCGGCAGAGGCTGGTAGGATGTTGGTGTAGATGGCTGGAAGGCGGCGGCTCCCCACGTTCTTATTGAGGTCGGGCGTGTGGCGCCTGATGTGTATGGCCTCCCTGATCTTTCTTTCAAAAGTGTTCTGGTCACGGTCTATTATCTCGATGTGATGTTATCCAGGGATATGTGATGGCTCTCTGTCTGGTTGATGTAGATGTAAGGAGACGTGTGAAGAGGTGCTGCTAGGTCATCTATGCTGGTCGAATCTAATCTCAAGGGTCTTTGATGTTTCACCCACATAGGAGCTACTACATCCTTCAGAACCTGATCCACCACAGTTTATTTGGTAAACTACACCACAAACGTCTTCTTTCTTCTTTCATATCCCTGGATAACATCAATAATATCTTCAGTCAAAATGGTTCAAAACCAGGGTTTTATTGTTATTTTCCATCCGTTTGGAAAAGTACTCTTGGATCACACAGACATATCTTTGCCCGGTGGTCGTCTCTGGTAGCGGCCCTTGCAAAGCAATTGTGACCCGCCAATGTGGAAATCCGACATACTGGGTGCTGCGTGGGAGCCTTTCTGCTCTCTGACCTGTTTTACGTTACTGGCATGTAATACACTCGTGACACATCATCTTCACATCTTCGTGCATACCCGGCCAGGCAAAGCGACATCGAAGCAACTTCGTACACGCTCATAACCCAAATGCCTAACACTATGCACATGCACGCAGCGCCAGATGCTTTCCCACCAGGCAACTGGCATGAGAGGTAGTCACAGCTTCTCTTCCGGTTTCCAACTTGAGAGTAGTGTTTTTGGAGGCGCCATATGCCATCCTTTCCCTTTGTAAATGTCGCTTAACCAACACCTATGCATATGCACCTCCGGCATCTTGCGCCGTAGTACAGCGATTTTTTGCATTCATTTCCCCACTTTGCCTTGAGTTCCGTGATCCGTTGGATACACTGGTCGCTCCCTTTTGTGTCTCAGCACCTGCTGGCACTGATTTTCAGCGTCGTTGACTGACTGGTCCACTGATGGTGGACTCAGTGCTGCCTCTTTTTGGTTGCCTCTTCTTCCTCTTTGTCCGACTCCTCCCCAGCGTACCAGGGGTTATGGTCCAGGGGCCACTCTGCAACGCATCTCGGCCAGTCACACTGGTTTTAGCCTGAGTCATCCTAGTCGGTTTCCGACATTTCTCCATTTTCTTCTTGTGGAACACGCAGTCCGGCACTTTCCTAAATCGCTTGGATTGTCGGCAATGACGTGAAGTATCCCCACTACGTGTCATATTTCCATGGCTTGTACAAGCCCATCTCAACAATCCACTGCATATATAATATGTTTTTGAATTGATGATACTGCTGGATCCACGTGAGTGCCCATGGTCAGTCCATATGATGACTAAGGTGCCCCTTGTGATGTCTCGGAAGTATCTCATAAAGAACATGACTGTGTAGAACTCATGCTACATGGCAAAGTAGGCCTGGCGACTTACACAGCATATTCGAGGAGGCAAACCTGAGCGGAGCAATTGTCCGTCCTGCTCCTGTTCCAGTGTCCCGCTGATGGCGAACAGATTCGCATTTACTTTCAGATGGAATGCTGTGTCAGTTTCGGATAGTAGAGCAGCGGTAGCTCCTCTAGAAATTCTGTTATCTTCTCAAAAGCTTCCTGTCAATCTGGAGTCCATTTAAATGACACTCCTTTCTCAGTCAGCTCCATCAGTGGCCATGCCAATTCGCTGTAGTTTAGAACAAAACAACGGTAGTACCGGTAAATCCCAGATAAGTTCATGTCTCGCTCAAATTCGTTGATACCGACCCGTTGTGTAGCCTCTGAATTTTGCTGAGACTGGGAAGAATCCCATTGATGTCCACTTCGTGCCCAAAGTAATCAACACTAGTTGCAAATCACATGCATTTAGTGGGCTTCAACTTGATGTTCACACGGTGTAGTCGCTTGAAGACAGTGTGGAGGTTCCCCAACAAGACATTGAAATTCCTGCCAAAGGTGAGGATATCGTCGAGGTGCACAAGGCACTGGTTCCACTGTCTGCGAGTACCATCTCCATTAGATGGCAAAAGGTTGCTGGTGCATAGCAGAGGCCAAAGGGGCATCACGGTCCACTGAAAGAGACCCTGATGTGTCATGAAACCTGTCTTTTTCCACGTCTTCTGGGTCCATGGCAACCTGCCAATAACTGCTTGGGAGATCAAGCATACTGAAGTACTTAGACCCCTCAAGGGCATCCACGCAATCATCGATGCGAGCTAGTGGGTAAGTGTCCTTTCGGGTTACTTCATTCAATCTGCAAAAATCAATACAGAATCGCAGCTCTCCCGACTTCTTCCTCACTAGCACTACCGGTGCTCCCCATGGTGATTTGGACGGCCGGATTACTCCGCTCGCCAACATCTTGTCCAACTCCACATCCACATACTCCCACTCCTTTTGTGCCGGGCGGAAGTAGTTTTGCTTGATAGGCGTCGCATCTCCCGTGTCAACTTTGTGGTGGATCAAATCCGTGGAGCCCTGGGGATCCCTGGGTCCCATGAAGATGTCCCTGTATTCCTTCACCAGGGCCTCAACCTTGACAATCTCGTCTGGCACTAATTTTCCTTCAGCTGGAAGCATGCAGCGAAGATACTAGCGAAATTCCCCAGGTACTTCATCAGTAGTGGGCTGAGCTGGACGGTCGTGCAGGAGCTTCTTCCACAAAAAGTACAACTTACGTCGCTCTTGATCAGAGAGGACTCAGAACCCATACTCTCTGGGATCAAATGGTGGCTGGTCGAAAATACCCCCAAAATACCCCCAAATGCTTTTTGATTAGTTTTTTGTTCTACCATATAAATACACATGTATACAAATTTAGTTTTGCTTTTTGAAATCCCTACATGATAAACATGGTGCAACTGTCTTAGACATTGCCTATTCATATTATTACATAGGTACATGGGCACTGCATACACATGCTCATACTTACAATTGCACAAGGGAGCACGCAAATGCGTTTGCACACGAATATGCACACACACATGAGTGCACACATACTCAAGCACTCGCACGCATGCTCGGGAGCATGCACAGTCACCCGTGTACCAAGAACGCACATATGTTCAGATATGTGGGTGCACACATGCATACACACACCTCATAAAATTACACTTACAGAATTTCACAAAAGTCTTCCTTCGAGTCTCCTGAAAAATCACCAGATTCATCACAAATTTTCAATCTGGGATCTTCATCAGAAGTCTTGGAATCATCACTGCAATCAGTAGTCTTGTCTTCCAAGACTGCATCCAAAAACATCTGAAGCTTTAAAATTATTACTTACAAATAAACGGAATGATATGATCATGAGAAAGATTTATTGTGAAAGACAAACCCTGTAGTGTGACCTGGTGTTAATGCAATTGTTGTTTTTTTTAGAGCACAATGACAGTAAATTATAACTGTAATTATACACGTTTCATTTCAATTTGAATAGAATTAAATAATTTGTTATTCAACCACCTTGAATGAATGGTAAAATGTGCGCTTAATAAAGCATTAAATTCCTAAATAGGTTATTTGTTACTATTTTAATACTATTTTAATTAAGGGTGATTTTACCTTACAATATTGACACACTTGGCTGACTTATGGCAATGCTTCGAGGTAACATGGCATTTCTTCCGAAATTCAGTGCCTCCAATGATCCGGTTTTGAAGTATGGGAGACAATTTTGGCAATGTAATTCTGGACTTTGCAATGAAGATGCAGAAAAAGGCTTTAAAATTTATTTTGTAGATAGGTTGATTGGTCGTTGTAGTGATATGACTTAATTACACCGAATAACTATATAAAGTCTCAATTCCAATGGACATCATGATCAGGAAACATGAGGCCGCTATGATATGAATGACATAATCACGGCCAAATGAAGAAATGTGGACGGTTTTGCTGTTGTTATAGAGACATTTTCTTCTCTTTGTAAGTGTATAAACAGGTTTAAAGAAAATTCATGTAGTGGAGAAACACAATTTCTTCAACTCTGTTCGAGCACATTGCATGTATAATGACCACCTTCTTGTGTGGAGAGCACTGATTACTGGTATTTAATGTGTAATGCTGGAGAGATTCAAGTCTATATTGGATATAGTAGCATAATTATTTTTGAAGTTTATGTAAATGGACAAATACAAATTATAATTACATGAGTTAGAGATTTCTTGTGTTATTTCCAGTATAGCATTATTTTTGATAATAATGTTTTAAATCAACGCATCAAACAGTAGTTCTAGAGAATTTATAAAATAAAAAACAAAATTGACATAATACAAACATACCACACCTGATTTTTGCTTTAAAATGCCTAGATTGAGACATAAATGCACCTTCGAAGAAAGAAGGGCATAGTCCGTTGCAGATTCTTGATCTCTCTAAAAAAACAAATCAGAATTACTATTAGGAGCAGCCCAGTCACCACAAATTTTTCTTCCAACACACAGGATTCAAAGCACCACATGCATACAAGATAAATTTTAATTATGAACTTAATACATGTAGTATGCATCTTAATTTCCCATATTTATTGAGCAGATAGAGGTGTTGAATATTATTGAATACCTTAATCTATATATTTCACTGTTCTATCTATTGTTTGTTTTTTTTTTTTTTTTTTATTAAAAATTCAAAAAAGAAACTAAAAAAGATACATTTACAAAATGAAAAGGTTATGATGACGTGTCTGAAAATTTACAACATACATTTAAATACATGTCTCATGCAAAATACTATCAATAAATCTGATATTTAAAATCTCACAATCTGTTTTGTCTATAATAAATTTATAATGTATTAGATTTTGTTTAACAATTTGTTCAATATTCTTATGTGCATAATTTTCTTTATTAAGTTTACAGATGGAGTTAGTTCTAAAATTGAATATGAAATAATAGCTATTATTAGTTCGAACATTTCAATTTCTGGCTTGAATCGTAATTATTAAACCCACATATAATTTTTTCCCCATATACGCCTTATTCGTTCACAATTATATAACATGTACTCCAAATTTTCTACCTGTCCACATGCATCACAAAATGTGCTTAATTTCCTAAGCTTTGACAAGTAATTTCCAGTTGGAAGTATGTTATGTAAAATCTTAAAGTTGAATTCTTTCAATTTCGGAATCTTAATGTTTATAATGTTTTCTGTATATATTTTTTCCATATTTCTATTGTTTTCAAAACCAAACCGGTTTGAATATGCCTCCTCCATATTTCCTCCAGCATTATTTTTAGACATGAGAATATCATTAAAAAATTACTTTTTGCATTATTAATATCCAAACTTTTGTTCTTTATTAAAGTAGTATTGATTGGTGTATTCTTTACACTCATACTATAAACTAAAAGATACAACTCTAAGCTTTTTGTAGAGGGAACTCTTGATGATTGTCATTTCTATATACATTTTTTTATTATTTATAGCGTTATATAATTCATTATCATTTAATAATCGCAAATCACCAGTGACAAAATCTTTAACAAATATCTTTCCAACTTTTAACCATTCTTTTAAATTCAGACAAGTGTTCCCCATCTGAGAATAAGTGTTTTCTCAAACCGGTAAGGGATGCAATATTTATCTTGCAGGGGGACCAGTGCATATCGAACACTTTGTCTGAAAAAGGTCATGTCCCATGCTGATGTCCCATGGGATGAAAAAAATTGATGTCCCATAACCTCCATTCATAAAAAATGTCTGTGTCCCCTCCCACGAATATAAACTTGTTTTTACGTTCGAGATAAAATTGAATTAATATGGAGAATCTGCAAAATGAATTTAAATGGATGCGGTATAAAAGTAGTAGTAATCTAGAAGTGGTAGATAATTTAGTCCATTACAACATATTTATATTTACATGTGGGATCTGACGTCTGGAACATCCGGTACCTTCTGCACAGGATCCTCGACACTCCCCAGGGCTCAGGGCTCACCCCCTTTGCAGGCGGGGCCCTGGCTGCGCTGCAGGCGTTCCTCAGCTAGACCACTCCTCGTTGTGTTTCCTCGACTACCATGCACCAACCTGCTGGGACCACCCGGTGGTCCTTGGGCTATTGATGGGTACCGCCCGGGTTTCACGAGAGGCCTCCAGCGGGGGGAGGACTTCGCACCGGTGCTGACACGCCGAGCTCAGGGCGTCCCCGTCGCTCAACCACAGTAGACCGACGTCCACGACGGTGAGGGAGGAAGGCCATCGGCCAGCCTCAGTAAGTAACAAGTAAAGAGGGCCTACTCCCGTATTCCAGGGAGTAGGTTGCCAACCCTACGTGCTGCTGTACCAGCGTCTAAGAGAGAACTGCCGCTAATCGGCTCAACACAGTACAAGAGAGTACTGGTCCCTAATCCTACAGTGGCCATAGTAAACAACAAAGCCTATCAAGGTGTGTGTAACTGGGATATTAACCTAGTCCAGTGCAACTTATATTACAGGGGTTGTTTATTCTCTGCGGTCATGATACAATGAACCCGCGCTGGAGGCCTTAACAACTTTTTGTTACACACTCCCCCAGATTCCATGAGGATGGAACACTCTGCTTTTTAGAGAGTGAGACACTCGCATGGAAACTCCCCCAACCCATATCCGAGTATCCTAAGCACAGGTGGCTCCTGGTTGTCAGCGGGTTCCTACTTCATGGAGTGCGCGACTAACCCGCAGGTAAGTCTGCCAGCGGACGCTCCACCCTTCCTGCCCTGAGAGAGGCCCGAAGAACTTCGTCTCCCTGGAAGTTGCGCCTCACCGGGTAAGCCTGAAACATACAAACAAAAACATGCAAACACCCCACCGCTCTCCCCAAAGTCCAACCACATTCACACTAGTGACGTGCGACGGCTCACTTCTGTCATGAGTCGCTCCGCACGGCGGCCACTCAGCTTCAACACATTGTCACATTCACACAGCGCGAGCCTGTCGCGCCACCCTCTCGCTATGGACTTACTTTGCCATGGGGAGCGGCGGGGGCACACATTCACACACAACATTCAGCCTGTGCCGTCTCATTCATCCACACAAAAAGGGCCAACAAAAGGGAAATCTGGGGAACTCATCGCAATCATGAGTACAGCGACCGTGTAGAGTCAAATAGAATGCGATAGAAATGGCCACTGTCTTCGTATTACTCTTGGACTGACAAGTGGGGAGCAAGTCCGGGAACCTTGCACTGGCAACAACATTCGGGTTTTCGCCGTCACCTCATCCACCTGATGCGTGGCGTGTCCCGACGTCACAGAGATGCCGACTTCCGACTCGCCGGCCGCTCTCCATTCCAGCCAGAGGACCGTGTCAGGGCTCACCTGCAGCTGGAAATCGACGATCCATTTGGCCAGGGGTCGCCCTTCGTGACAGGGCCCTTCTTGCACTGGCAACCGCTAGGAGAAAGCCCTGATGCGTGGCGGCGATCCTGCTTCCAGGGTCACTTCCGAACTTGTCCGGCGCTGGAGCTGTCGCGCTGCTGAGCCTGGGTTGAGAGTCATCTAGGGAGGCACTCTGGAGTCGCCCCGTCGACGGTCTAGATTTTCTACTGTGGTGAGCCCTTGGACTCACGGATCGGCGCGTGGTTGTCACTGCTGCAGTCGCTGTTGTCACCATGTCGGCTCCTGACAGGGGTGACAGACACGCGCCCTAACCGCTGCTCCTGACGACAACTGACCTGGGTTGCTGCTGCGTCCATCTCCTCAGGAGCACTCTTCCGTGCCCTTCCTCAAACTCCGGGGTCGCTGACGGCGGTCTCCTTGTTGGGGTGAGCGCAGCGATTGGACTCCACCGGAGGGGATCGCGAGCTCACGGCGTTGTCTGCATACCGGCTCTGACAGGGGGGCATTCTTGAACCTCTGCTTCTTGTTCACAAACTGGTCATCATGTGATGATCCCGCCTAAGCCATCTGTGACACTGTCACCTTGTACGCTGCTGCAGTCCAAGTGGTCTGTCAACCAACAAACCGACGTTTACTTCCAGTGGCGGTCCTGCCGCACAGGCTACATTTCCCAGTGGGTTTTACGCCCACCCGTACTCCTCCCCTGGCTCTTATCACCACCGTCATCATGTGATGATCCTTGGAAGGTCGCTTCAGCCTAAAGGTGGGGGGGCCGCTCGCTGCGGGAGGTTCAACATCTTCTGTTTACTTCCAGATAACCCTCCTCGCGCGTCGTTGGAACGGGTCTGGCTATGGCATGGTGCTCCCCTGGCTCTCAGCGTGACTTCGCAGCACTCGTGCTACCAGCTTTTGCCGAGGCCCCGCCCTGACTGTCCCTGGAACTGCCTCCTGTGCGACTGAGCAAGGTCTTTCGCATCAAACTGGAGCCATGTTCGCTCCGACTTCTGCCGCCTTCTTGCTGACATCCACTCGGCGCTATCCGCGTCTCGTTGAAAATCGCTCCACGCCTGTCGCACCTTTGCAACATGATCATCGATCAAGTGCTTCGCTGCATCTAAACTGCAGAAACATCATCCTGTGACACGCCGTGGTCCTGAGGTCTCCACTGACGCCCTGCTGCAACATGGGACCGGAAAACACCTGCCTGCTTTCAAAGGAAAGTGGCGCCAGTGCTCCCCTACCCGCTTGAAACTACTCCTCAAGCCATGCTCTTACAACATGCCTGAATGAGGGGAACAAAAAGAAGAACGAGATCCATCGTGCTGCAATCTGACCTCGCGATGCAGCCATCCGCTATCCTTGAACAAGAAACGCCTGCGGCTGTGCAGAACGTTCTCCGGTTGGTCTAGAGCTTCCCACGGCTCACAACCGGGACGGGGCAGCGCATCCCAGCTCCCATCCAGATGGCGTACAGAGACTACATCCTAGGTGGCATGGTCGCTGGGTAACTGTGAAATTGGAATCCTAAGGTCCGACCACAGCACTGGGAACCTGGTGTATCCACCCTTGGTTACCACCGCTGCTACCCCTCTCCATCAATCCTCGTGTGTGCGGTCCGGGATGTGAGTATCTCGTGAACCCTGTCCCTTCCACTCCAGCTGCTCCGACAAAATCCTCTCATGTACACAAACGTCCTGGGTGTCCGGATCACCGAAGAACCGCGGCACCTCACCCACCATGGGCTATTAGTGCACAGCGGCGTCGCCCTTGCGAACTGCCCAACTGCCTCCGCGGCCGTCCGTCGCGTGTATCCTCTCCATCACATGAGTCCTCTTGATTCGCCGGTCGCTGATTCGTCGCCCCTGACTGATCCCGTCTGGGACTCAGCCGACGACGAGACCGCATCATCATCTTCCTCGAGGCTGGGTGCCTGAGAGCTAGCTTCTCCAGCCGCGCCCCCAGCAACCTCGTCCTCCGCATCGGTGATCAGGGAGGGCTTCGGCCCGTTCCCCCGACCTCCGGACTCTTCCACCTGGGGGACAGCCGTCGGCGTAGTACCCACGTCTGCCCCACTGCTACTGCTGGGAAACTGTGTCGGCCATGGCGGCTTTTACAGACCCATACCAAAACACTGGAAAAGGTCGCAGCAACTCCAATCCCAGCAACACTTCTATGAATCACCAAGCTGCAAAATACACTCCGTATGAACGATCCCAGGGGCGATCAGCTTCCAAAAACCCCAACAACTTCAAAAGGCAGCACTCTAGTCATGAGACCGCCAAAACACTTCCGCGCATCCATGCACTTGCCTATCACCAGCCATAATCCTGCCACTTGACCATTGTCCTCTACAGTATCCCGCCACCACGTGACGCTTTGTTGACAAAAACCAGTGCGATCGCCGACTACGGCCTGCGCGTGATCTCCCTTTGTCCATTGGTGGGAAAACTTTTGTTTCGCCCAGCGAGCCCTAAGCGACCTTTTCGCTTGTGCGACAAGCTCCTTGGGTTTGCCTAAGCATGTCGCGGGTGCGACGATCCCTCATTGTTTCCTTGTGTTTACTTGAGCAGCGCGACTGCCCTAACCCGTTAAGGCATATTGCAGCCCCGCCACTCACACTGGTTATCGCATACTGCAGTTGACCCTTCACACTTTTATCCATTCTACGATTCTCCTCCTTAGTGCTCTGCCGCCATCCTCTGCCAACCAACAAGGACTCAATGCGGTCGCTTCGGTGACCAATGCAACGGATTTCGCCGTCCACGGCCACGTCATCCTCATCGGTGTCTGCGACCCAAACTGTGACTCCCCGATGCAACTCACTGAATCAAAAAGGCTTGATTCTCATTACACCGACACCAGCGCCGGGCTTCGCACCCACCTCCGATTCATCTGAACCTACTATCCGCATTCTCCCATACATGGTGACAGGACAAGCGACGCACTCGCCGGTCATCGCTTAGCCACTAGATCCCTCGCTTTCAGTCTCGTTCCCATTGGATTTTGTTACCGTCGATGTTACTACGTAACTGCTCACTGGTGTACGGCATGCAACTTCTCATCCTTGTTCATGGACTGGCTGTCTCTCCCACTGCCTTACCCATACTACTGCCTTCCTGTGGCTACCGCGCCCCCCCTGTCGCCTTAAAACGAACAGGTCGCGTTGCTCAACAGCCACTACTGTCCTCATGTGGATCCCCGCATCCCTGTTGCTTTAGGCGGAACAGGTCGCGTCGCACTAGGACCACCATCTCTGACGCGGTTGTGGTAGATCGCTCTTTCGTTCCTTCTGCAGCTTGGCGCAACCCCTCCACTCTCCCCAAGTTTCACAATGAAACCCCGGCAAAGGAAGAAAATGGAATGATAGGTCGCTCTCTTATTCCACTCACATGTGAAACTTCCATCAAGTATGTGGGGTGGCGATCAGAAAATTGATCACTCGCCCCTCCGCTGTTTGTCTAATATGTCGCACTCCAGTTCTCTATGAATCTCGCCCTGTGTCGGGCTAGCAGATTCACAGAGTGCGAAGTGCCTTTCCTTTACTGTTAAAGTCGCGCCTCGCTCCAGTTTTATAAACCGGTTTAAGGCGATCGACAGTCTCCGATTGTTCCAACATCTGTTTTATGGCCTCTGACCTCCTTGGCGTGGGCAGGCTCATTGAAAATCAATCTTTTGACCACATACATGATTATTGCCGACAGCAATAACCTGATGCACACAGGTCCACGGATCTATCTGCAATTTTTTCCCGCTCAAGAGGGGACGAAAAACGTCATCATTATGGGTTCTCTCCTTATAGTTGTTTCCCGCGAGCCTGTAAGCCCTTGACACTTCCTAAACACGGCCGTCCATGTCTTGTGCGACCTCCTGATGGATATGGTCGCGCCCAGGTCGCGCTTTCTTTGAACCTGTCGCACTTGACTCTTATCCACGGCGTTATCCTTCTGCATATACAAATGGGGATTGATAATAGCGACGGCAGACGGCTACAGTTGTGTACACCTCGGCCCATAGACACCGCCTCGCTCTGCTTCACCCTGTCGCCTCCTGATCACTGGAACTCCCTCGTCTGTGGCACTTACCGCCCCGCTCCTGAGTGTTCTGACCGGTCTGTTTTTTATGAGGGACGGGACTCAGGTCTCTGCGTCAATCCGATCCGTGCCCTCAGTCGCCTTCTTTTCTTGTCCCACACCTCCGCTCCTGTAGCAGTCGCCCTAAGGGAGACCAAAGAGTCGGGGCTGGGATACATTGCCGTTCTTTGTATGATTATTTTCACTTGATGGGTCGGGTTTTTTCTACAGGTCCGACTGCCTGCTGGCTAGGGGAATGCGACGGCGACCTCCAGTCTCGTCGCTCCCCCTTCTCTGACTCGCTCTCTGACACTAGATCATCCAGCGAGGTCTTCCGCGACTCCTATTCTGCAATGCTCACTTGATGCCAGCCATCCTACACTCTGCTCGTTCGCCGCCACACTTACGTCGCACCTCCATGGTGTAGGAGAAGTGAACCCCCTGTGGTGTCCCGACGAAACCTCTTGGCGGTATCTGAACGCAACAGACACCCTGACATCCCCGCTGACCCGCACCACTGGCCCCCCTGAGCTTATTCTATACCCGGAACCACGTCACAGACGGATCCCAAGTAAGATACTCACTCATTTGGGCTATCGCGTACGTCATTCTGACAATCCCAAGCGCGGTCAGCTTCCCCATCTTGCTTGCTGTCGCGAGACCTCGCGGGAAGCTCTTCTTTCCCGAGTCATAATCACTTTTCCTCACTCCGTCGTGAACCCGGTTCGTTCGGATCCGAGCCTCCGTCTTCACCTGGGGGTGGGAACTTGTTCAGCCATACACCCCCCCCACAGCTCCTATACTCCCCTGTGGCCTATGCCCTTGAACATTCACTCATGGGTCGACCGCGTCCCCGTTCCTCTGCTTGTCGCTCGTGCGCCGAGTTTGCTGGCAAGCGGATGGCGAACTTCCTCGCCCATCTCGGTCGCGTCGCCCCCTGCTTTGGTTGATTCCCATCTGTGCTCACCTATGGCGACTCCTGCTGATTCAATGGTTGGCATCAGACAGCTCGTCGCGCGCCAGCTGTTCTTCATTGTCTAGGTGGTCGCGCTACAAACACGTTGGTGTGCGGCTGTCCGTTCGCACCATGCGGTACGTCGCCACCCGCAGCAGTGTCAATCTCCTCTGCGGCCCCATCTGATGGAAGTGGTGGCAAGGGTGGCAGTGCCAGAAGCACCGACCGCACCCCGCCAGTCATCCCCATCAACTCTAGGGTCACGAGGGAGCTGCTCCGTGTTATCCTGTGAGCCTGAGGATCGGCCCGCTTTTCTCCTTCCGCACCGCCTGCTACTGGTCGCTCAGCTTGTCGCTGCTGACCCTGTCGCACTGCGGCGGTCGCTGTTACTGTAGCACTCTTCTCGCGCACGTCCCCGTCGCGGATATTGGGTCGTCGCTTGCGCGATCTCCCACCCGACGAGGCAATTGACTCCCAACACCTGCATGTCCGTCGCGGTGTTGGACACCACTCTCTTTAATCCACTGGGCCGGCGGGATCGCCGCCCCTTTCCTAAGCCTCGGGGGGCTTCTGCTGCTTTGGAGTCTCGGCCGCCGCAGGATCTCTGGGTATTGCATCGAGCAGTGGTTTTATTCAACCTGCCACGTCCCTGCGTGTACCCTCGTGAGATCCTGGTCACGGCACCAAACTGTAAACAAAGTAGCTGAGACGTCTGGAACATCCGGTACCTTCTGCTACAGGATCCTCAGGAACACTTGTGCCTCGCGGCGACACTCCCCCAGGGCTCACCCCCTTTGCAGGCGGGGCCCTGGCTGCACTGCAGACGTTCCTCAGCTAGACACTCCTCGTTGTGTTTCCTCGACTACCATGCACCAACCTGCCGGGACCACCGGTGGTCCTTGGGCTATTGATGGGTACCGCCCGGGTTTCACGAGAGGCCTCCGCGCGGGGAGGACTTCGCACCGGTGCTGACACGCCGAGCTCAGGGCGTCCCCGTCGCTCAACCACAGTAGACCGACGTCCACGACGGTGAGGGAGGAAGGCCATCGGCCAGCCTCAGTAAGTAACAAGTAAAAGGGGCCTACTCCGTATTCAGGGAGTAGGTTGCCAACCCTACGTGCTGCTGTACCAGCGTCTAAGAGAGAACTGCCGCTAATCGGCTCAACACAGTACAAAGAGAGTACTGGTCCCTAATCCTACAGTGGCCATAGTAAACAACAAAAGCCTATCAAGGTGTGTGTAACTGGGATATTAACCTAGTCCAGTGCAACTTATATTACAGGGGTTGTTTATACTCTGAGGTCATGATACAATGAACCAGCGCACTGGAGGCCCCTAACAACTTTGTTTCCGTCCGTCCATCCGTAGTAAAACTTGTCTCCGCTACTCCTCCTAAACGACTCAACATACAGCAATGAAACTTGGTATATAGCAAGAACATCATATGTAGATGTGCATATTGACAGGGAATTTTGATTCTCAAATTTTTATGGGAGTTATGCCTCTTTGAAATTAGAAATTGTGTGCATCTTATACTATTAGCTTGTCCAAAAGCTTGTCTCTGCTACTACTAACGTGGGCGACCCAACATAAACATGTAACTCCCGGTGGGGGGTGTTTGGGGGCTTTGCCCCCCGGAGTTGGGTTTAGTTGAGGGTGTCCGGGGAACGTCCAGTGGGTAGCCCCTCAGCCTTTCGAAATAAAAAATGCGGGGTTTGGGGGTTTACCTTCCCCATAATAACATTGAGAAATAATTAAAAAATTTGGTCATAACGTCTTCCTGCCTATGATACTGCTATCAACTAAAGAGAGGTGGTCTTCTATTTTAAACACTAAATGTGCTTCCTGAATGACTGTCCTGTTGAACACGAGAACATTATGTATAAATTCTAATTTCAATATAATAGCAGTGAGTAGCTAACATATGCATTTATGCATCTCTGGTAGTTATGACTCTTTGAACTTAGAAATTTTGTGCTTCTTATTAGCAGGGATATTATATTCTACAATTTTTATAACAGTTATGCCTCTTTGTCAGACTTTGAACTGAGGAATTTTTTGCCTCCTATACTAATAGCTTGTCTCTGCTACTCCTCTTATACTACTCAATATAGAGCAATGAAACTTGGTTTATAACAAGAACTTCATGTGTAGATGTGCATATTCATAGGAATTCCTGTTACACGCGACGCAGCTCCTGACATCATTAGGTCTGCGAATCATTTTCTTATATTTTGTTAATTAAAATTCACATTGGTTGTCATTTTTTTTGTTTGTGCCATTCTTGTAGTGAACAAGAACCTCTTGTAAGTTGTGCTAAGATTGTTATATTGCATTCAATATATTCTACTTGGATAAAAATAGTTGTTGCGGAAATAAGAAATCGCATATTCACATAATAGTTCATTTAGCTTAATACATTCTTGCAACACTGATTTTCTTCTACCTTCAATGAGATCTAAAGGCCGCATCCCACTAGTTTCTGCATATTGTTGACACATAAAGTCTAGTGATTTGTGGGCAAAAATCTTGATACATCGAGCGTCTGCTGATAGGGAACCCTGTTTGGCATTAAATGATTTTTTCCGCCAGTGCATACTCAACTCACGGCTGGCAGAACACTGGCGCGAAACCCGGCGTAAGAAAAAGCAGACAGTGAAAGCAAAAGGTCAGCGTAACCCCAAAAAGAGACGCACAAAAGAATTCTCAGTCAGACTTTTGTTGTGTGCGTCGGTTGTACATCGGGTTACACTGACCTTGTGTTCACTGTCTGCTACGCGCTGAACATACATTTACAATACTTTGAAACCTGCTGAACGTACGCCATCTGATGCTCAAGGTGCACCAAGCTTAAAACAACGTTTTCATCTGTTAAGCATCTGCTCCCAATACGCGGTGGATATTCAGCTCATGTGTAGCGTATATTCAGAATGTGTAGGACGTATGCGCCACATACAAAAATCAATAGATTATCAATTGGCGCATGCCGGTCATGCTTTTGATGTTTTGAGCAGCCCAAGAACCTAGAAGTGTAAAAGAGAGTGGACCGATCGATAATCTTCCTAGAAAATATTTTGGCGAGGTACTTGCAGCAAGAGTTACAAGCAAGTCACATATGCGTAAAGTGACAAAGGAACACTGGATCAGCGTAGGTTCAACATAGCTGGCAGATGCTTAGCATAGATGAAAAATCTGGATACCAACCAATTTTTTACCAGCTGGGTGTAAGTTCCCAGTGTGCAGGAACCAGTGAGATGCGGCTTTAACTATGACCAGGTGACCAACATTGTCCGTTCACGTGACTAATTTGTACCGATTGGCTCCTGTCAAAGTGGGATTTCAGCATGTGAAAAAAGTACACGATCCCATGCCCAATGAGAATGAAAAATCATGAGGTCCCCCTACTTTACACCTTGAAAAATGTACCTGTTCCACTACCAAATGCACCGGTCCCCCTGCCTGGTAAATACTGCAATAACATCCCTTATATCACATTCAAATTAGGGTTTGGATATGAAAGATATGAAAGATATCTGAATGTTCACCTTTTGCATATCTAACAGAATCGAATAAACTAACATTCTTGCTTAATTCAAAGGGCCCAATCTTAAAGATTATAGCTACCTTTATTAAGAAACATTTGCCTTGAGACCCCTGATAATTCAATTAGATGAGTCATAGTCGTACATACTAATGATGATATTTTGTGACACAGATGTACGAGTGACAGGGTGTTTTTACTAAGTTGTATATAATGTTTAATGAGTTAAACTATGCTTTTCGTTACTATATCACATTTATGTTGATTTGGTTACAATAAAGCACTATTCAATTTCAATTTATACAGATGTAAATGAATGTTTTGGATCACCTTGTGGAAATGGGGAAGCTGTGTCAATGAAATTAATAGGTACAGATGTTATTGCATTCAGAATTCACTGGGGATAAATGTCAGACTGGTAATAAATTGTTTTTTGACTTATTCACTAAATCTGTGTTGACACATCAAGACCTATATCTAATGGTGGTGGTTTATAAAACTTTGGTAGATAGGAGATTGGCCTGGAGAATGGGAGATGGGATATGAGGCAGCTAAAATGGGAGCCACAAAAAGTGGAAGATGGGAGACTGAGTTTTTTTCAACATATTTTCTAAAGGGACGACATTTTACAGACGTTTTTAGTTACAAATTTAATTTTGGCAACTCTTTAATTGTGCCAGGTTTTTATTATATATAGAGTTATAAATATATGTTCTCTGTTTTTACAATAAGTTTTTTGATATTGTAAGTATTATTTCCTTTGGCTTCACGACTTTAGGTAAATAGCTTGAAGATGAAAAGGCTGGTACACAGTGGTTATAGTAATATTGGCCTTCCTGGAGGGCCACATCCTATGCTAGAGGATGCCAAAAGAGTTCAAAAGTACTCCATAACAGTTCACAAGTAATCCATAAGAGTTCACAAGTATTCTGTAAGAGTTGACAAGATCTACAGATTGGAGTGATGACAAGTACCGTACATCAGTAACAAGTGTGACAAGTCGGACAGATATTTTAACGTCAGAAGTTGTCCATAAGAGTTGACAAGATTTACGGACTGGAGTCGTGACAAGGACCTGGTATCAGTTTTAAAAAAACGTTGAATCTGTCATCCAAAAGAGGTAACAAAACCAAATAAGGTGACACTGCCAACAGAAAAATATGGACAATTGTCACAAGGTTGTTCTGTACTGATACGAAGGTGAAGCCCCAAGGTCCTTGTCACCGAGGCATTTTGTGACAAGGACCTCAGGGCTGTATGTCCGTCTGTCCTTCCTTCCATCCGGTTAGTTACCCGTCTACAGGTCGCATTGTTTGAGCTAGATCAGAAGTGTTCAAAGAACACGGCGTCGCTAGCTATAGAACAACGTTGATCTATATGGGCAATTAAGATATACATTTTGTATGATGAAACGATGCATACTTTACTGTTAATCAAGTTCAACTGTTAAAAGTTGACTTAAATGTTATGTAAATCTTGATTAAAAAGTACACAATACTGTAATCAGCCACAAATGATATTGTGCATAAGTATGCTGTATTGATTTTATTAATTTGCAGCAGGTATATATATATATTAATTTTATCATGTTCGCCATAGACATTGCTGCTAGGCTGAGTATTGATTTTTTTTCTTGCTGGCATAATGCACGAATATCAGTAAAATGTCATAAATGACCTTCTAAAATACACAATTTAATTGGCAGAGTGCCCAAAAAATCACTTAGGTGTCGCCTCATACCTCATAGTTGTGTAAAGTTTTAACAAAATTGGTCTAACAGTAAAAGCTCTAGCTTGTCCGGATACATACATACATACATACATACATACATACATACATACATACATACATACATACATACATACATACATACATACATACATACATACATACATACATATATACATAGATACATAGATACATAGAAACAGAAGTGATCACAAGGCTTTAAACTTCAGCTACTGAAAGCGATGCAATAGGTGACAGTGCCAACAGAAAAATATGGACAATTGTCACAAGGTCGTTCTGTACTGATACGAAGGTGAAAGCCCCAAGGTCCTTGTCACCAAGGCATTTTGTATTGACAAAGACCTCAGGGCTCAACTATGTCCGTCTGTCCTTCCTTCTGTCGGTTTGTTGCCCATTTACAGGTCGCATTGTTTGAGCTAGGATGCTCAGATTTGGAATGTCGGAAATGGAAATGGTGACAACAAGAACCCTATTTCAGATGGGCCCAAACGGTCCATATTTGGGCCCATTTAGGCCCATTATTAGGTCCATTTTACTAGTATTCTATACGCTTTAGCCATCATAGAAAAATCAATATCATAAGCCAGCATCATTGGTCTAACCTGGTGTTGTTAGCTGCTGAAATATGAATATTGATTTTTTTTGCCAATATATAGACAGTGGCATTCCAGTGTTTTCCAGGTATAAAACACTGGTTTGCCCTCACTTTCATTGGGTTAGAGGAACACGAAAAAGCTTTTCATGGCCATCAAGTCTATGATATCCAGCAAACCTTTTTACACTATGCCGACTTTAATAAAGGTTTTACATAATGACAGACGCATCACAAACTGCATTATCGGCAGGAATCTTCATCATGAACAACAACGGCCAACTACTTCCGGTTGCCTTCACGGGTAGAGGATTAACAGCTACGGAACTCAAATGCTTGATATATGAAAAAAGAATTACTTGCGATCATGCGCATTAAAAAATTCAATCATTATTTGATAGGTCGTGAGTTTACAATATACTGTGATAATCACTCACTGGTTCAGATTTTGAGCCAAAACTGCTCGGATTGTGTGCTTAGCGGTAAAATTGCAGGTGGATTTTATTCATATGCTCCTATGAGTTCAAAATAGTGCATATCTAAACAAAAGCTAATTTTATCAGCAATGCACTTTCGTGCAGATCATATAAAGCACCTTCTCAACAGGACATACATTACCCATTATCCGAAAAGTGGCCACATTCTCCAAGTATCGATGTCATCACTCGAGCCATGGCTAGGCTTGACGCCCAAACGGTGGCATCTGACTTAAAACAATTCACACAAGCTAATAGTGCACAAGATATGCCTAATGTACAACATACAACATACCACACCCACTGAGAAACAAAACTTGCTCCATGACCGCACACAAATCTCTAATGGGCTAGCCACAGGATCCAACAACAATAAACCTCCCCTGTCAATCGAAGCCCAAAATCAAACCAGAGGAGATCCATACATCACGCTTATTGCCACCATCAATCACATCAGCAGGATGAAAGACCCATATCGCACAGGTCACCAGACCTCCGTCATCCATCAGATCACTTGCCAGTGACCGTTACCAGTAATTCACCTAATGAGCACAAATCACCATTAACACATTCCATGTGCAATACCGATAAGACTGAAAAGATAAACGCACAGCCACGCAGAAATCTGGCATTGTTGACAACCAATCTCCATTAGGCTGCTCATATTTCCAACAACTTAAAGACAAACCGTTCGACATGAAGTTAATTGCAATGGAACAATGGAAGCACAAACCTTTTAAAATGCCTATTGATTACCTGGAAAGTGGTAAATTACCAGCTTCAAAGAATCAACAAGAGTATCGTCTTACAAAAGAGTATAGCCATGACCTATACGGGGATCACAGTTTATTGGAAACACATTGCCATGCAAAAAGTTTAAACCATGGCCCACACATATTGGTACCACCATGGTTAACCAGGAATATTATTTCTCAATTTTCATGACAATATTCTCGCCCATTCGGGAATGTACAAGACAACGCATTCAATTTGAAATGTGTTTGCTTGGAAAGGTTTGAATGCTGACGTGAACGGTATATTTCTAACTGTGAAATTTGTCTAACAAGAAAATTGAGTATAAACCCAGAAGTGAAACTTAGAACCCATGGAAGGGCATTTCGCTTCTGGTCCATTATTTGGGTAATGGCAAGTCAATTACGTGATTTTTTTAGAGGCAATACCAGTGTTGTATATTGACTGTGATTTATGGCAGTTGTCAATACAGTCAGTTGGTTTGACAATCTGTGTAATTTCACGTATGTTTGATCACTCTGTAAATTTGTTCAATATGGTCATTTGAATTTACATTGAAGGGAGTACCAGTATAGTTTACATGCATGATTTTATTTTGTCTTGCATTGGCCGATATCTTGAATTTGATGTGATGGGCTGTTGAAGCATTTATATCAGTGATAGGCGGGGGGTCAAGTTTTGTTGCCAGTAAAGGTTTATTGTCAGCGCTATATGCGCTGTCAGGTTTTCCAGTTTTATCTATGGCAACAGTTGGTTGATTGGGTGGTGTAATGTTGGATGCATTACTTCCTGTTGGCAAAATTTCAATTGCCCTTTGTGTTTCTAATTCTGGAAACTTTTTCATAAATGGGGCAATGCTGGGCAAAGTTGGCGGCTGATTCATTTGATGGCATCATATTGGATGGAATTGTGGAAGTATAAACATGGCATGGTTTATTGTCATATTCATCGATGGAATTAACCCAGTTTGTATATCTATCTATGTCAAACTGGGTATCATTTGACTGGAAGTTTTGGTTAATTCGTGATTGGATATGGGCAAGTGAGTTTGTATAATCATTTATTTGAGCAGTGAAAGCTGCGTATGTACTTCTAGCTTCTATCAATGCTGCTTTTATAATGGCATCGGGTGGCATTGTCATTTATTATGGATGTTAACTTGTTATTTTCATCTTCAATTTGTTGTTTCAATTGTTGAAACAATTTATCAAGTGTTTCTATTATTGCTTCTGTGATTTTTATATTGTTTATGTTGGCATTGTTTCAGTCATCAAAAGTGAAACGGCATGCCAACCACTTCAGCGCCACTTTCCCCATTCATTTCCTTTCTTACAGGCACCTAAAAACTGCCAACAGCCTCAAAACGCCATTCCACCCCATCCATCCAAAACACGCAAATATGCCTGATGTTCAGGATATCATGCAAAAGGTGAATGGAATCTACCTTTTTTGAAAACAATCTTCAATTTTCTGCTTCAATTGTTGCAAATTTTCATTAAGTGTGCTCACCTTTTTTATGATGATATCCTGAAGATCAGGCATATTTGCGTGTTTTGGATGGATGGGGTGGAAGGAATGGCATTTTGAGGCTGTTGGCAGTAGTTTTTAGGTGCCTGTAAGAAAGGAAATGAATGGGGAAAGTGGCGCTGAAGTGGCTGGCGGCGGTTTTTTTGATGAATGGAAATGGGGGGGGAAAGTGGCGCTGAAGTGGCTGGCGGTGGATTCGCTTTTTGATGAATGGAAATGGATAGGGAAACTGGTGCTGAAGTGGATGGTGGTGGATTCGCTTTTCGATGAATTGGTGAAATAAGAAGCGTATTTTCTTTGTAGATGTCTAGGCGATTTGATGGGGGTAGAGCAGGTGGGGGGTGAGCTGTATGAACTGAGCATTTATTACCTGCGTCGCCAACGGCAGAGCAGGTCTGGGAACCGCCTCACTCCGTCTGTCCATCCGTCCGTAGTAAAAGTTTGTCATCGCTACTCCTCCTAAACGACTCAACATACAGCAATGAAATTTGGTATATAGCAAGAACATCATACGTAGATGTGCATATTGACAGGGAATTTTGATTCTCAAATTTTTATGGGAGTTACGCCTCTTTGAAATTAGAAATTGTGCAACTTATACTAATAGCTTGTACAAAAGCTTGTCTCTGCTACTACTAACGTGGGCGACCCAACATAAACATGTAACTCCCGATAGGGTGATTGGGGCTTTTGCCCCCGGAGTTGGGTTTAGTTGAGGTGCCAGGGGGCGTCTGGTGGGTAGCCCCTCAGCCTTATGAAATAAAAAACCAGGGGTTTGGGGTTACCTTCCCCATAAGAACATTGAGAAATAATTTAAAAATTGTCATACCGTCCTCCTGCCTATGATGCTGCTATCAACTAAAGAGAGGTGGTCTTCTTATATTTTAAACACTAAATGTGCTTCCTGAATTACTGTCCTGTTGAACACGAGAACATTATGTATAAATTCTAATTTCAATATAATAGCAGTGAGTAGCTAACATATGCATTTATCTTTCTCTGGTATTTATGCCTCTTTGAACTTAGAAATTTTGTGCATCTTATTAGCAGGGATATTATATTCTACAATTTTTATAGCTGTCGCATAATTGAGTCATTTACCTCAATTATGCAACGTCTAAACCCATATCATATCCTATCGTTTCATAATCTATATAAGTATATATCATGTCAATTAGACGATAACTAAAACGCCTTAGAATAAGGCTAGAATGGTGGCCGCCAAGGGGCGGGGCCAATATCCGCGCCGCCGTTTCACTGGTTGGAAGGTGGACCATATGCATGCGTGCGTGCTGATCGTCGCTTTTATAATTCTGTATCTGCCTTGGGATAGCAGAAGGCTCTCGGCATTATCCTGTACCTCGTATTATTGTGCTCGCACTAATCAGTTCAAGCTTAAAATAAAAGAGCAAACTCTACAACAGTCTTGTTAACATGAGATTACGTAAGTTCCTCGGTGCCAAAGAATAGACAATAAACTCTCCACCTAG
>JAGTTF010000223.1:0-17663 GCA_019095985.1 Streblospio benedicti
TCTGAAACAATGGTTACCCTCCACTACAACACTGAAAGGCGTATTTGGTGTTACGCAGAGAGGTACTTCAAAGCAGCCACCTTATTTAGCTGAAGCATTTAGTGTGAGCACCAACTTTGAAGCAGCAGCCCATATAACTATATCTTGCTTAAGGCTGTTCAAAACATTTGTTATGCCATATATACCGTATATACATCTATGTATTACCCTCATTATGATGGAATGTTGGTGGCTATAGGGTGTGTACGTTCTCAGACCATTTGAAGACTTTAGGACCCCAAACCCGCCCCCCCCCCACCATGAAGCGAAAACACCCACTTATGCTTCATTCTAATGTACTGTATGTCTGAAGTAAATAAAAAAAAAATCATGAGCCATATTACAAAATCAACAAACAGTCACGGTGGCAAATTCAAGCTTTTCTGGAAATGGCGTTAAATTGCACGGAAATGATTCCAAGCTGCTATTTGTCTGACACCATCTTATTGTGCCTTAGGTCATTCCAGAATGTGACTAGACGTCACGTAACTACTAACATTCTTGCTGGGTCGGCTTGATGTCTGCTAATTTAAAATACACTGTCAGTGTGCCGAGTTCTTAATTTACATTATTCGAGTGCTTGATTTTGTTTCTACAATCAATATACAACATGCCAATTATTTCTACCCGATTGTGAAAGGGCATAAGCAAAACATTTGTGTGGTATCCAACCACAATATTGTGGCATGTTCTTGTTCATAGTTATGGTCATTAAATATAAATAATTCCGACATAGAATTGCATCCTGGGCATCTAAATGTCATTGCACACAGCTGATAAACATCTAAATTATTACTGCAGATAATCCATTACACAATGAGCTGACAGAGTCACGCAGTGCCTTGACATGGAGACGGAAAAACAGCAACAAGAGCTCGGCCCTGGCACATGAATCATGGGGTAAAACAGACTGTACAGTCCGTACAGTCCCGCAAACAGGTACATGTGCCCTGTGGACAGAATGTCACTCATGCCATGCTCTCCAAGTACACGTACATGTTCTGGTGTGTGAATATGGCAATTTGGAATGCATGGAGCAAAACACTAGCTAAAACACTGGTGAAAACAATGTTCAACACTTGTCTAAATCTAATCAATGTAATAAGCTATGATTAGATTAGAAAGTCAGTGTATGCCAGTGTGTGACTCATACATTTTTCAATGTTTTTGGTCAAAAGATAGAGTTTTAAGAAATCCCTCCACACAATGTGTGGGCACTTACACAAGGGGTGGACTATTACACACACGGAGTACTTTACTTAGGGGGAGGACACTTGCACAAGATGAGAACTTATGCTTAAGTCACAAAGCCTGGGCGATGAGGTTCCGATGCGCCACCGATGCAATTTTCGCCGAGCACCGGCCGAGCTCCTCCTCCGGTGTTTGGTGCCTGACACCGCATGGGTGGCAGCTCGGAGGAAATTTAACTTTGCAGTTAAAATTTGCCGTGCTCTCACCAACCTCCTCCATCACTGTCCCATCCTCACTTTATTGGACTACGCCTGGTAGCCCGCGGGCCAGATATCAAACCCCCCCCCCTTTGGGATTTTTTGGAGACTCATATATTATTAAAGTCTGACATCTTAGCTTTAAAATTTGACATGTTGGATGTTAAACAACATTGACAATAAAAAGTTATGCATATTTTAGTATGGAAGGGTCAGAGAAAAAAATCGGAAAAACTGAAACACCCTTCTACTGATTTTATTAGCTCTATGAAAAATAAGCTGTGTACACAGGCTTATATGGTGTCATTTTAAAGCTACTTGATTGGCCTTTCTATGTAAAGTATTTGCTGTTGGAATATATACATACAGTACTGGAGGAGGTCACTAAAGCAAGCCTAGTAACACGAAACGTGGTGTATTTATTTTGGGCTAGTACATTAACGTATTTATTGAAAAGTCTGTATTGGTGTTTTTTTTAAAGTATACTCATTTAGGAACAAAATGACATACACCTCACTACCATAGGCCCTCTAGTATTGATTTTATGATTAATTGTTCACCCCTACCCCTAAATCGCGATTTTGACCCAAATGTACTAAAATGCATATATACAGACTTTTTCTTATAAAAGGTTATTTCATATATTCTTTTAATCATGTGCAATAACCAAATATGGTAGATGGTGAATTTTATAGAAAGATATGCTGTTCATGACTATCATACAGCATTCAACAAAATGGCATTTATTGGGGTTCGAAGGGGTTGTTAATTAGTCAGACAATTTAAGGCAAGTACATGCATGAACATAGTGCGAATATTGTCTGATTATTTGAACAGCATGGTATTTAAAGTTTTATTTAGCAAATATTATTGAAATACATATAGCAAAATTGTCAATGTTTCTAATAATGAAAATATTTTTTCATAACTTTTTCCTTAATTCCTTGACCCGAAGTCATGATTTTGGTGTGTAGGTGAAAATTACTGGAACATCAACCATTCATAAAAAACTTTCACCAAGTACTACTGCATGTAGACAATCATGATAACATCACTGGCTGACATATATTTTAGATAAATTTATTATAATAGCAACAAACAATAGCAATTAACACTGACAATAAACTACGATAAAAAGGGAACAACATTTAGCCACATGATAATATGCTGACATCCTAGAATGTGTTACTGTTTCTCTATCAAAATTGTTTTATTTGTAAATGATATGATGGTACATACTTGATACTTTGTCAAAATGCTCATATAAATTGCACATTTATCAATATCCTATGTATTAATACGCTAATTTTTGGACTTTGTTCGGCTATCTCCTCTTCAACCTGACTAACTGGACGCCAACTAACTACAAGAGATCGTTCATGGTACTGTGTAGTTTTGCACGAATATGTTTTTCATCGTCAAGATGGCCCTGATGGTTGTTAATTAGCGGTTTTATAAAAAGATAGCAGACAGCAGCAGCTATGACAGCGTCATGTGGAGTAGTGTGATGTTATAAAGACGTCAAAGGCGTCACATGGGTTCAAATACTAGGGATTACCACCACTTTGCAAATTGGGCTATGTGTGCATGCATTAGAACCTTCAATCAAGACCACATATATAAATACACCACCTCTATTATAAGATGATTTATAACATTCCCAATTCTTTATAAAAAGACCATTGCAAACATCCCTAAAGAGACCACCCCTATATTAAACCACTTGACGTCAGTCCTTGGACAGTCTTAATAGGGATGTTATACTAAAGCGTGTGAGAATATCTGTGCGATGGAGAGCATTATGTTCCCATTGCCATGGACACTAATTTTTCATCCCATAGCGTTTGCACATTAGATGCCAAGTGCATTTTCAGTGATCAAGGACTTACTTTAGTACTTGAGAAGATATAATCTTCGCCAAGTATACCACAAGTTGGGTAGGGGGCCGAGGCCGACCCACAAACACGAGTTGGTATTGAAAAGGTTGCTGTGCAGGAGGCTGGTCCCTAAGACACCGGCTTACGCAAACAGCGTGGCCTCGGTACTGGAGCAATGGCTCGAGTCACTGAGCTAGTCAAAGTTAAATTTGTTGGTATTTTTATGATGATGTTAGAGGGACCTACGCTCAAGGAGTACAGGTTCCTCTACGAATGGGCCTCAACCACCTACTCATCAGGCTACCTCACAGAGATCTTATACCATGTTTATATATTCCGACATCCACAGCCAAAGGCTTATTCTAATGGATTCCATACGCTAGGTCAAAGTGACCTAAGTGATGACAGATGGTGGCACGGACAAGTCCACGCACGCTTTCTCAGGCGCAGGGATCAATAGGACCACTGCAGGATGCATGAGCTACAAATGTATGTCTACCATCGCAGATTGCAGTGGAAGATCATCAACCCTCTTTCATCATATTGAATGCATTCTTGTACGGGTTTGTGACCACAGTCCTGGGTCTGGGTATTATCGTGGACAATATCTTTTGTGCAGATACTTTTACATCCTTGCAGATCTGGAGCTACAAGTAAGCTCATACGGTTGAGAAAAGGGGTTTTGCAATTGATCAAATATGGTCTGATCAATAAATAAGCACGTAGTAACACTTCAGCTGATTGTATACAGCTGTGTTTCTTGGAAAGCACAACACACAGAGCATATGAAAGTGCCCACCGAGGATGATTAGCACTGCGGGCAGATCCAATTAATCATCAAACCAGATGTACTTGATACAGGAGGATGGGGAGTTCTCAATACCCGCACATGTGCATGGTCTCAGCTGCTTGAGATACTGCATGATCATGACAAGATAGGAGCCAAGAAATGATGGGTGTAGAGCTGGTGTCAGGCACCTTTGGAGTAATCTTTGAAGATGTGAACTGCCAGACATTCATGTTTGCACGCACAACCCCAGGGAAGATCACTGACTATACAGTGACGAATACGTTAAAGTGATCATGATAAAAAGTAGGAACACCCCAGCAGGAGCCAAATGTAGCAATAGAGGACTCAATGACTGAGGACTGCAATCAGAAGTTCCTCCTTGGGCACGTCGACTGAGAGCCTGTACAATTGCCCTTTCGACGACTGAGACGTTTCCCAGACTCATCAGCCCTATATCCCAGATTTGCAGTAGTTGAAATTGTAGTTGCAGTGTCAACGAAATTGTCTGTGTGGATCTATAAAGCCACTCCCTCAGCCAGGAAGGCAGAGCCATGCCTCGGGCGAGCAACGAGTGTATTCATGCTACTTCAAACCCAGTGGATCATAGTGGTTTACAAACTGACCACTCTTCATTGTGTATCATTTCTAACATGTGCACCACTAGTTTGAGTACAGGATACCATTATGACTTTATGGTGGTAACATTCCTTGGGTTCACGAGGGGCTCCCAAGCATGGGGGACTTTGTACCAGTGCTAACATGGTTTGTATGGGTGTCTCCTACACACGACCATGCGAGAGTATGTCCACAGTGAGGGAGGAAAGCCGTCGACTAAATCTTGGAGAGACAGTAATATTTAAAAGGACCTACTCCCACTGGGAACTGGTTGCCAAACTTATAAGCTGTCTATCCAGCTTCTAACCGTAAACTGTAGCATATCTGCCCAGACCCGGTACTAGAGAGTACTGGTGCTACAGTGCCCTTATATGTGCAAAGTAAAGGGAACGTGGCGGTCGAGGTGTTCATAAGTATGGATCTTATACCTAGGCCAGTGCAACGTTTAGAGGTTGTTTCTGTACCCTGGGGTCATGTTGCAATGAACCTGGGCACAGGAAGCCCTACAACACACTTTCGTCACAGTAGCAATTTGGATCAACTAGGCCTTATTATTGGATCCAAAGATGCACATAGGCATGTAGCCGGAATGGTCCCACAAACAGGCATTAGGGAAAAAGTTGTGAAACAAATATTCTTTGCATTATTTAAAAAATTGACAAGTATGCTATAATCATTATTTTTCATGAATATTTTTAAAATAAAATTTACCATGCTGTGTAAATAATCACGCAATATTTGCACTAAGTTTATATAGTTGCCAATAATTGACTAACGTTTTAACAACCAACTCGAACTCGAAATAAATGCCATTTTTGTTACATTTGATGCTGTATGATAGCCATTAACCTCATATTTTGATAAAAACACTCACCATCTACCATATTTGGTTATTGCACATGATGAAAAGAATATATGAAATAACCTTGTATAATAAGGAGAGAGACATTACATAATCACTACCATAACGGCATAGTAACAAACCCAGCGTCACATTACTCACAGTAATATCTGTTGAGCCAGTGTAGACACTACCCCATTTATGGCACTGGTGATAAATTACCCCATGTAGGGCCCATGGACTGTACAACCCGCTGCGGCTGCTGCTGCTGCTGCGGCGGCTGCTGCTGCTGCTACTGCTGCTGCTGCCACGTGGCATTGACGTTACGGTGCTGCTCCCTAGTAACAGACGGAATATAAGCCTGGGGCGGCGCGCGGCCACACACTCAACAGTGGGGTTTTCGCTTCGGATAATCATCATGGCGCTCTCACAAAACATTCTCTTCTGTGTTTTGTTCACTGTATCCCTTCTGTGGATCGCAAAAGGTGAAGAAAAGGTGATGAATCACTTTGAATTCAACAAGAAGATCAGTAGCGAGCAAAAGTCAAAAGCCATGGCCTGCGCGATTAAACAGCGCACATCCAAGGCCAAGTACTTCGACGTTAATGCGTGCATGCAAGAGGATAACCACAATGACGAGAAACTGACGATGGAAAAGGGTAAGTTCATGAATTCATTTACTGTACCACAAGTGTGTTTTCGAGGGCTAACAGCGTCAATCAGAGACTAATGCATTTAGTATCCTAGTATTAGTGGCCTCTGTGCCTTGAAATAGCTTGAAATAAAGTGTGGAAATATCAATATTTTTATCACTGATATGGACTGAAATAACAAAATCAAAATCAACACAATGTATTCATTAGAAATGTACCAGCCACTTGATGTGCAAGTCTCAGTTACGCAAATTAGTGCTGGGTATACGTTGTTAGGACTACCACTGCGGGCGCATTCATAATGCACGGAGACAGTGCTACAGGAGAAAAACGCCGTAGTCACCGCAGCGTGCAGCTTAAATGTCTGCAAGGCCAGTTGTGCCCGAGCTTAAACCGTGACGATTGGATACTGATTATGTTTTACAATAGAACCCACAATTTGTGTTATGATATCTGTAAAAGACCACCTTTACATGCCTGCTGTGGGTGTTGTTTGTGTTCACGCCTTTATGGCATATTAGCAGTAACTGAAATGGTGTAGGCCTAAGTGGCCCAATTGACTATTTGGTGGGTGTTAAAATCTAAGAACCTGCGCTACCGTCTGACCCAGGGGCCTGTTTCACTATCATTTTTACGTCAACGACTACGAGTAACGACTACGGATGTGGTTACGTGTACGATCTGTTTGTATTTACGTGCGTTTCACTAAACTCATTTTTTGAAGAACAGTAAACCCCGTAGTTGTAACAACGACAATATACAGTACGATTCACTAGATTGGACCCTGGATGTTTGTTGATGGCAAAGAGGACTAGTCAACTAGTAGAAGAGGGTGGGGGTACGTTGGGAGTATGGGGCTAAATGCTTGGTTACTGTGGGGGTTGTGAGTGGTTTTGGGAGGGGGTAGTCTATGTAATATTCTGTATCTGTGTATATTGCCATTGGGAAAGATATATTTAGCTTTAAAAATTCTAGACGCATACCTAAACATACTTGTAACAACAAAGGTTTTTTTCTGCCTAACACTCGCAATCTGAGCACTCAGATGGACACCTGGTGACTTAAGTTACAAGTTCGCACTGAGTAGCCATGTGTGAATTCATAGTTTCTTATGTAATTTTTGAAAATTATATTAATCAATTTTAAAAAGTGTTGTAGAATTTATATAAAGGTTTACAACAAAATCAACCATGAAAGAATAAAATGACGGCTCTTCCTCATGTAATGATATTCAATTATCAATAGCACTTCAAATTATGACCACTTCTATAATAAGAACACCTCTATGATTAGACTATTTTATTTAGAAACACCATACATTCCATAAAGAGAACACATCTCTATAGAGAACACTTCGTCACTAGTCTCACATATGCATGTTATCTTAACACAGAGATTATGTGCGCGTCTATTGTTGAAGATTTACTGTTATGTACACTGTATGTTCTCATATTTGTACAATGTCTAATTTTAAACAGTAAAATTCCCGTGCGTCGTATGTTGGATATACATACAGGATGTTCTTATGATACAATGCTGTATTACAATGTTAGACAAACTCTTCTTAAATGCAAATAGACAGTTAAAACATGTGCCTGATTGATATGCGTAGGGGACATGTCTACTGCCAGCATAGAAATCGTGAGGATCCGTGAGTGTACAATGCAACAAACGTGGGTTTTGTTTCAAGGCCGCACGGTGGCGCCACGAGCAGTCCCGTAAGGAGGCTGTACACGCTAAATGTCGTATACAACAAACCACGTTGTCACCACATGTAGATACCTTACGGGTGCAGTGCAGTGTGTTCAATCATTTTACAAAGACAGTACGACGAACGTACCTATGCCGTGATTTAGGGATCCCAACGTGCGTAGAAAGTAGAATGTACGTTAGTACAACGCACGTTCGAAACATGTTGATGTGACGGTCACCTCATTTAAATAATCCCCTCTGATGAGGCACTCATAACGCACAGAACCAGTGCTGCCTTGGATCTGTATGTGCCCACAACTGTACGTTTCTCACTGCACGCGGAATACGCCGTAGACACCGCAGATTCCTTGCAGCCAACATGCCCGCAAGGTCAAATGTGCCCATCGCTTTAGTGATTTACATACACGTGCAAGAAAATGTCAATTAACAAATGGCACGTCATGACACTGACAAATACAACGGCATATGACCAATGGACGTGATGCTCTCTTGATGGCATCTTATAATGGTCATAATGAGCATTCAAATTCCATGTAAAAACCCCTCCTCCGTGCGACACACTCCCATTTTGTATTGAATTTATGTACTTACGGCGCTTGTTTTCTTTTTACGGTTCTCCCAGCACTTTACGAGCGAGAAAAACCAACGAGCATCGTCAGATTTTAACGATATGTGTGATCGTGGGTCGTTTCCAGAAAACGTTAAAATGTTTAGTGAAACTAAAAAGTTACGTTTTGGTACTGTAATGAAAACGTTTCAGTATAAACGTAAACATAAACAGCTTAGTGAAACAGGCCCCAGGGGTGTGGTGCGTAAAACCTTTGCGACATCGCAAATTTTGCGTGTGCATCAGGCTTTGCCAAACTTTGCTAGATATATATGCGTTGCTTACACCTGTCTAAAGCGACCACACACTACTACAAGAAAGCTATTTTGCGCAGCCAAAAAGATACCAATGAAAACTGTATAAAGACACCGCCTCCTTATTGAGACCACTTGATAATTATGTTCAGTGGAACAACATGCAACAGTGGACTAAAACATCAGCTGGAAAATACGTCATACTGGTTAAACATGCGTACTTCTATTGTAAAATAATGTAATAATCTATGTCTAATCTCTAATGTATTCGTTACATTTAGGGTCATTAATCTGGACACACAACGCCCGACCTATCATAGATAGGGATGTGTCGGGGTGTGTCTCTAGATGTAAGCATTGGACTCAGTGACTGTGTTGTCGCCGTTTCTAACGTTAATTGAGCAGTAAAAACAGCGCCACAGTCTAACATCACTTATAAACTGTCCTTGAAATACAATGATTGTGAATAAAAGTACTGAAATCGCAAAAATGTAGGCACTAATTTTCGCTACGATTTTATGCGTACGCACGAGGTCGAGTTGTGCTTAGTTGATGTTTTTTGCGGCCTCACGTGTTAATTAAGTAGCGATCGCGAAAGGAATGCGACGTACATGCTGCTTCATGCGGACAGGTGAAGAGCCTAGTGCTCGGTGCAGGAACCTTCTTCTTCAAATCACCAAATCACACAATCAAAAAGTGTTTTTGTGATCGTTGGGCACATTACGCCACACGGGCTGTCTACAGTCTACGACCAAAAACGTATGGAGATGGTAAAGATCCGTGAGTGTTAAGTGCGACAAACGCAGCATTTTTAAACCATAATACAGAATAAGATTGACAAACAAAGATGTTACGACCATATTTAAAAGCTTCACTGTTCTGACCAGATTTGTTACCTCAATATGTTTACTCGTACACAACAACCCAAACAGATACATAGGACTAAACTTACATATTCTAAATAAGTTGCAGACATGCTGATCGCACGGTCTATCTTTTAGTATGAGATCCCCATGCCAGTAGTTTATAAGGAGAACCCCTATTTTCTTCAAATAAGTTGTATGAACTAGTATAATCCCATATCACATTACTTACCCCTAGATAGATGACTAAATACAAATTCAGCACAAATGGTTAGCATGCAACATGCCTTTTATTATTTATTTAATGCCATTTTGCTACACTTATTGACACTTTACAATAAAAATCTATAACCACGCATGCTGGATTACAAATAGAACCTATGAGAGGTACAATATTGATACATTAACATTGACATTACAAATAAAATTACATTGAGCTGCAATTACCAAAAATTGATGGAGCAATATATGGCTTATGAAGTTGGCTTGGGATAAGTTATTATGGGCTATAAAAAAGGTTGCCCTTAAATTTGTCGTCTTAAGCGGACGTCTTCACTTGCCAGTTTCATGTCAAATATTACATCATCTTGCTTCATGGTTTAATTTGTGGTGGAAACCGTCCACTGTCCGATAGTCACAATGCAAACAGTATTTGTCGTACTCGCTCGCCGACATTTCGTAGTGGTATGATTTTTTCAAGGTTCGACACGAAATGTGACAACTTACAAATGGCGGGCGCGAGTTAATTATGTGGCTGGCACAAATGAGCCGCCGTACTATAAGTTATTTTTCTCCGCGTGTTGGGACATGCATAACTAAACCAGCTGTTTACTGCGCGGGAATGGATGTGTGCCAGTCGACTCTTTAGGTTTAAAAAACCTTTTAGGCAAAAGTTGCATTTACAACAAAGCAAATTAAAAGAGTGGGAATGAAATGTGTATGATTCTTGATACACAATTTTTGGCTGGCGATTATACTTTTAAGTAAGTGCAAGTTGTATTCACAACAATGCAAATTAAACGAGTGAGAATGTGTGTATGATGATTGCCTCACTTAGCTGACATTAAATTTGACATACACGCACTGACAGAATGAGGCATAAAGAAAAGTCTTAATGAACCTGTGCATGAACAGCAAAAACAAAAGAAAACATGGCAGTCAGCCGCGTGGAACGTGTCAAAAGCACGCGTGTTTACATACGCCGCGGGTGGGGGTATAACCCAATGGTGATTCAATGCATATCCTGTTGACCAATCACGCTGTGGCACAGTATCTATGGGGATATGCATTGTGGGGCCGTGCGTGTAGGGTCAACATGTAAATTAGATGCAACGTGTAGTGTATTTATGCAACTTAGAGATTGGTTGCAGTTCAGTTACACATGGTTTTAAGTGTCGTGTGTTTAACCAATCAGCAAGCTTGGAATAAGAAGTGTACATGTTTACAGCTTCAACAGCAGGTGAAATAACTTATGGCGATGTGCATATGCTTCTGAATATATTGTACAGAAAAAATTGTTTTGTATGTGCTGCTTTTGATGTTATAATGATGGGAAAGTGTTGAACGAGCGTCTGCAGATGATTCAGTGGATGCTATTTTATGGAGTCGGCGTGAGCAAAAACACTTAATAGATAGGCCTATGATAGAGAATGGGTATTTTATTTTGGTGTAAGATAGTGAGGGTATATAAACTAATCTTAGGTTTGGGCCTTAAACAAATGCTTATATAAATATATACATACTATAAAATTATATCCATTAAATGATAGATGATCACATGTATTTCTTTAATCTAATCAGATGGGACGAAACATGCTATCAGTGACTTGTATATGTACCAGTTGAATATTTAGTTTAGAGGTCCGTACCCTCCTCTTTATATGCAATTGAAATAGGATTTGATAATTGGTTTCATTTAAAACTTGATCAGTGCTAGGTCACAGATATGTCAAATTAATATGGTCATATAAGTTGACGTACCACACCAGTAAAATGAGAACATTATATGATATCGATATGACCATGGACTCAGAAAGGCAGTGTGAGTGATTAAGCCGTGAATCCGTTACAAAATGAAATAACAATCTACAACTCTTTCTAGTCTTTTTAATGAAACCATCTGGTCAGTGTGATATGTATATGTATAAAATACATGTACTGATTTTACAAGAAGTCTAAACTGAATAATCCGGTCTAAACTGATATTATTCTTTGTAGTATGTTGAAATGAACAGATTAACAAGTTTATTTAAAATATGACAGGTAATTACCATCACATCAAAAATGAAAATATATATATATAGATAAGAACGACAGCATTGTAGAAGTTCATCCTGAATATATGATGTATTATTTATGTCAGGAGTGCATTGCGTAACCTCATCCATCAAATGAAATCAAATACTGGAAGAGGTAACTCCTTTGTTAGGCTTAACATTAAGCAAATCTGCGCGTAATTCGTTATCTGCATTGAACAAAGAAAACATATTCCTAATATACATTGCTAAATATGAACAAATAAAAAAACTAAATGCACTTAAACTTCAAACGATGACTCGTAAAAGAGGCGGGGACAATTTCCAGAGACATATGTAAAGCTCTGTAAAGCGCACACGAATCCTCACAACCATGGAATTTAAGACCAGAACACGCCATGACCAAACTTGTAATTTTTGTATCATTGATAAAGTTCAGAATATAGATTATTTAAAATGCATGCAATGCAAAGATACAGTGCACCCCTTTTGTGGAAGCTATAGGCTTACAGTGCACCCCTTTTTTGTCAATCAGCGTGAAAGCGATGGAATAAAACGTTGACGTTGTCTGGTGTAGCGGATAGACTAGTGCCGTAGTAGTGGTTCCCCGATCGTTGTATTTCTGAAAAATAAAATGGATTTTAGTCGTAGGTCTGAAAACATCATTTTTACCAGAATAAATATGGTGCTTACGTCGCCGTTGGTTTTGAAAACCTCTACGAAGGCACCAGAATGTATGGTGCTTACGACGCCGTTGCACTTTATATATTAATGTATAGACTACACTTTATATGTATAGACTATTGGATGACTAATTCATGCGTAAGTTCTGTGTATTTTGTGATTAAACTCTTTTCTGACGTGTATCAACGGCACTCATGATTAATCGGGAATTTTGTGGGATGCTTTAATCTTTATCAAATTTCATTAATGGAGAACAATAGGAGAAAGTGCTTTATTTAAACTGTAAAAAAAAACTCTTCTCTTCTCATTCTTTGTTTCTCCTTAGTTCATGTCTCTTAGATGAATCTCTTGGGGTTTATATAAAGCAATAATCAAAATGTCTAAACAGAAATGTAAAGAGCTGCCACTTGGTATCAAAATCACTGAATCTAGTTCAGTCGTGTCTTTGAATTTCAAGTCTATAGGCTCCTCCTAAAAATCCGAATATATACACCATATGCACTGTATAAAGCGTCGCGTCCAGAAAATTTGTAATAGTATAAAGGTGGTCTCTTTACAGAGGTAGTCCTAATGAGAGGTTCTAATGGATAACCGCATGTGAATAGCGACTTCTTGTAATAACTAATTTATATAAGTTATATGGCGATGTAATCTTGCAATAATATTGAAGTTATCATCGCTAAACTATTACCAATACAAGCTTAAAGAAAATCGTAACTTAGATGGAAACATACTGGAAATGATTGCATAATAAAGTCGTTAGGGGCAGGTAAATGGAGAACAAGCATTTGATTACACAATCAGTAATCATAACTGTCTATATTTACGTAATCGATTTGATAGGCATATGTACAATTCTTAAGGGGATGCAGACGGCCTGATGTACACTACACCTACAAACTTCGACAAACTTTTGTAGTCCAGTTTTCACATAAAATGTACAGCCACTTTATTGTAGTGAATAAACTAACTCACGTACCTTTTGAACACCAGCCCCTTTCTGGTGCTTACGTCGCTAATTTTTGGTGGTTACGTCGGGAAAATGAATTGGTGTTTTCGTCGCATCTGACGTTCAGAATCTCCAACGTAAAGACCAGCACCCTTATGTGGTGAGGAAAAGAATACATAGTTATACATTTTAATCAGGATAGTAGTCAATTTTATACATTGAGCTTTCAACAGGATCTCCTGTCTTGATCACAATGACGTCACGAGTCGTCACTGTGCGCGCGGGAAAGTCCCCATCTGCGTGCCCCCGCCCCATGGGTCAGCACGTTGGTCCATATGTCCGATAGTCCATGTCTCCCTCCATCCCTATTCAGAGATGGCTTCAGTTTTCTAATCTGAATAGCTTCCTTGACTCCTCTTTCAAAATACTTGGGTTCAACACACAGAATCTTAGTCTTGTCAAGTGAGATACTATGACCTTGTTGGTCAATGTGGATGTGGCACGACACTTCTGAGCCCGTGGAACTTGGGCGTCTGTGTTCTAAGAACCGCGTCTTTACAGATCTCTCTGTTTCTCCCACATATGAAGCATCACAGTCACTACACTTGATCTGATACACTGGTCCAATCACCCTTTCCTTGTGTAAGGGGTCCTTAAGTCTCAATGTGTTCACTGGTTTAAAGAACACTTGAACCTTAAACCTACTCATCACCCTTCTAATGTGTTCTGAGACAGCCTTGACATAGGGTATCACAACTGGGGGCTTCTTGCGGGGTTCAGGTTGAGTAACATCCTTGGATGAGCTTGTCCCTTGTATCCTTCTTCGTCGTCGTCAGCAGTCTTTCCATTTAGTCTCAAAACTTTCACCAAGTGTCTCTTTTCACTGTCACATTCCAACGGATCACGGACTTTCCCGCGCGCACAGTGATGACTCGTGACGTCATTGTGAACAAGACAGGAGTTCCTGTTGAAAGCTCAATGTATAAAATTGGCTATTATCCTTATTAAAATATATAACTATGTATATTTGTCTATCAAATCCAGGATATATGAGCCTCCATCAAACTATTCTTGTGGAGTTTGCGTGCCAATTAATACGTTAACATCTTGGATGGTCGTGTAGAAATCCCGCTCAGAGGGAAAAGCCTCCTCCAGCAAACACAGGTGCGATATCTAGGCCTTTGATATTAAACACGATCTTGACCACACCAGTGTCATGCTAAATAAAAGCAGTGTTTCTATAAAAACCATGCCACTGTGTCATGCCTGGGGTAGAATGCATTGAAAAGTAAAAATTACGGCATGGGCTATTGACTCTTGTGAATAATGATTTATTTCTGCTATATTTCTGCATTATTGGCGTAGAAGATTTGTGTACACTATTTATGAGCTACTATTGGATGTAGGTGGCAAAATGTCTATCTCTCATCTTGGAGGCCAGCACTTATAAGCTTAATACAGCTATAGGATGAAGCATAGAAACTCCACCTCTCTATTGGGACCACTTACATAAATTAAGACCGCATCTATAAAGAGACCACTTCTATAACACTACCATTATCCTTTCACCGTGTCTTCACAAAATGGACTGTCAAAACTTTTGTAAACCTACAAATTGTTCTTTGAATTACTTCAAAAGCTATATGAATATTAAAAAATGAAGATAGGAAACAAATTATTAATGTCAATGGTTGCACTTCAAAACCACATACCCTGGATACTGGCGTTCCGCAGGGATCCATGCTAGGGCCTTTTGGATTTCCTATATATCAAGCTCCTCTTGGATCTATTATCAGCAGTCATGGCGTCAAATACCATCTATATGCAGATGATACGCAGGTTTATGTCTCATTTGATCCACCAAATGGTGATCAATCTATTAAAATTATTGAGAAGTGCATAGCTGACATTAGTAAGTGGATGCATAGCAATCACCTTAAGTTAAATCACGGTAAAACATAGTTTCTTGTTCTCTGTTCTAAGTATAACGATTGCAGGGTTGAAAATGTATCATCAATCAAAATTAGGGAATCTTTAATTACAAACTATAAGTCAGTTAGAAACATTGGAGCCATACTAGATACACAAATGTCTATGGTTGACCAGATTAACTCTATTTGTCGATCATGTTACCCTCATATACGTTCCATTGGAAGAATAAGACATCTTATTACAAAGTCTGCTGCAGAAAAGCTGGTACATGCTTTCATCTCCTCTAGGCTTGATCAGAACAATAGTCTTCTCTATGGTATTCCCATGTTACACATTAAAAAACTGCAAAGGGTCCAAAAAATCATGCTGCGCGCATAGTGACATTGACGGCAAAATATGTTCATATTTCCCCTGTCCTGAAAAGAACTACATTGGCTACCAGTGATTTTTAGAATAAGATATAAAATTTTATTTTACTTACTTTTAAATGTATACATGGTCTTGCCCCATCATATTTATCTGGTCTGATTACTGTGTACAAGCCAGCCAGAGAACTAAGATCTCAAAATAAAGTTACCTTACGTAGGAGTAACTCCACAAACAATAGCTATGGATATCGTGCTTTCCAAACTTGTGCACCACAGCTTTGGAATGAACTACCTGATGACATTCAAATTTGTGATAATGTGAATAGTTTCAAATCTTTAATCAAAACTCTTTTTAGAATTGCCTTTGATTAATTAATGTTTTTATATTATGTTGATATTATGTTAATTATGTTTTGTCAAATTATGCTTGTTGCGTATCTGTTTTTATCTGTTTTTATGATTCTTATTATGCTGTGATAGTATTTTATATAATTGCTAATTGATTCTATATCATCTAAATTATGTCGTATATTTTTAAATGTTCAGTGCATTGGGCTGTCGATTTACAGGAAATGCGCTTTATAAATAAATATTATTATTATTATTATTATTATTATTATTATTATTATTATTATTATTATTATTATTATTATTATTATTATTATTATTATTATTATTATTATTATTATTATTATTATTATTATTATTATTATTATTATTATTATTATTATTATTATTATTACAAGTTAGTGCAAATAACTATATATATATATCAATAAAAGATACATTTTTAGATAGATTGCAGAAAGCCATAATAAACATAATGGGAGGTGGGGTGTATACAATCAAATCAGACTATTTTTACACAATAAAAAGGAAAAGCAGCGCATACGGTTTGTAGTAATGATACTGAGTAATATTGTGCTGCAGGGATTATAATTTCTTGTGGCTAGCCTGGTGACAGAGCCACTCAAGCTATAACACAGGGATTAGCAAAATGTTATAATCCATCAACTCAACTAACTATTCTACAGTAAAACCCCAGTATCTTTTTTGAAATAGTATATGCAACTGACAAACAGATTTTCATTATAATTAAGTTGATTTTATAGCAGCATTGGAAGGAATACAATTAATACATGTAGGTTGAAAAAGACATGGATACTGATTTGAAGTTATATTTTGCGCCACCCTGTAATGGTGGTAACTCTCTCAAAACCTCTGAAATATTGAAAAAAATTGTGATGTTCAAATTTTTTTTGAGAAATATCATTTACACAGCTCTAATTCTTTGTCTTTATTATTAATTATATGTATGGTTTTATAGATAAATAAAGAACATATAATCTTAAGATCGGGAATTCTTTATTATAGCTATACAACCCAATATTGTCTATAAAATTAAGAACTGACAAAGCAGCCTAACATAAAACAAATTAATTCAAATTTATTTTTCAATATTGCTATTTAACAAGTTGGTTATCATTAAAACTTATGATGGATTATCGTTTAAAAATTCTACTTTTTACTTAATTCCAATGCCAAACCAAAAATAATAATAATCCGAAAGAAAAATTTATTAAGATTATATATATATAGTTTTAGTTTTAACAAGTTGAGTGTGAGCATTAGGATGTATATTGTCATCTATGCATATTGTGAATATTCTAGCTAGGTGGATCGGTCTCTTATTTATTATGTTGAAAAAGAGAAAAAAATTATTTTTAATTTAAATTTGTGTTGCCAATAATTTGCAAAAAACAATATCAAAAAAA
>JAGTTF010000223.1:17763-35910 GCA_019095985.1 Streblospio benedicti
TAAAGTTCAGAATATAGATTATTTAACATGCATGCAATGCAAAGATACAGTGCACCCCTTTTGTGGAAGCTATAGGCTTACGTGGGATTTCTAGTGCTTACGTCGGAAATTCCGATCGTTGTATTTTCTGGTGCTTACGTCGTAGGTCTGAAAACATCAATTTTTACCAGAATAAATATGGTGCTTACGTCGCCGTTGGTTTGAAAACCTCTACGAAGGCACCAATGTCTACACGACGTATGCACTTTATATATTAAGTATAGACTACATGTATATTGGATGACTAATTCATGCGAAAGTTCTGTGTATTTTGTGATTAAACTCTTATCTGACGCGTATCAACGGCACTCATGGTTAATCGGGAATATTGTGGGATGCTTTAATCTTTATCAAATTTCATTAGTGGAGAACAATAGGAGAAAGTGCTTTATTTAAACTGAAAAAACTCTTCTCTTTTCATTCTTTGTTTCTCCTTAGTTCATGTCTAGTAGATGAATCTCTTGGGGTTTATGTAAAGCAATAATCAAAATGTCTAAACAGAAATGTAAAGAGCTGCCACTTGGTATCAAAATCACTGAATCTAGTTCAGTCGTGTCTTTGAATTTCAAGTCTATAGGCTCCTCCTAAAAATCCGAATATATACACATATGCACTGTATAAAGCGTCGCGTCCAGAAAATTTGTAATAGTATAAAGGTGGTCTCTTTACAGAGGTAGTCCTAATGAGAGGTTCTAATGGATAACCGCATGTGAATAGCGACTTCTTGTAATAACTAATTTATATAAGTTATATGGCGATGTAATCTTGCAATAATATTGAAGTTATCATCGCTAAACTATTACCAATACAAGCTTAAAGAAAAATCGTAACTTAGATGGAAACATACTGGAAATGATTGCATAATAAAGTCGTTAGGGGCAGGTAAATGGAGAACAAGCATTTGATTTCACAATCAGTAATCATAACTGTCTATATTTACCTAATCGATTTGATAGGCATATGTACAAGTCTTTCAAAATACTTGGGTTCAACACACAGAATCTTAGTCTCGTCAAGTGAGATGCCATGACCTTGTCGGTCAATGTGGATGTGGCGCGACACTTCTGAGCCCGTGGATCTTGGGCGTCTGTGTTCTAAGAACCGCGTCTTTACAGATCTCTCTGTTTCCCCCACATATGAAGCATCACAGTCACTACACTTGATCTGATACACTGGTCCAATCACCCTTTCCTTGTGTAAGGGGTCCTTTTGAAATCTCCCAATTCTGTTCACTGGTTTAAAGAACATTGAACCTATAACATCTCCATCACCATTGTGTGTTCTTAGACAGCCTTAAAATAGGGTGTCACAACTGGGGGCCCTTTCTCGGCTGGGTTCAGGTTGAGTAACATCCTCCGATGAGCTTGTCCCTTGTATCCTTCTTCTTGTCGTCGTCATTAGCCTTTCCATTTAGTCTCAAAACTTTCACCAAGTGTCTGATTTTTTTCTGCTATATTCCAACGGATCACGGACTTTTGTGTAAACATTTTACGACTCGTGACGTCATTGTGGCAAAAAGACTATCTCTCTCATCTTTGAGGCCAGCAATGTATAAAATTGGCTATTATCCTATAAAATATATAACATAGTAACTCCATTTGTCTATCAAATCCAGGATAAATGAGGACTCCATCAAAACTATTCTTTGTTTTGAGTTACAATACGTTAACATCCTGGATGGTCATGTAGAAATCCCGCCTTTTTTTTTGCTGCCTCCATAAAACACAGGTGCGATATCTAGGCCTTTGATATTAAACACGCCATTGTGTTGTACCGCAAAAGATTTATTTTTTGAAAATCGCCCAAAATTTTGGGTAGCAAATATCTATATAATGCATGAAGCTTATATCATTTCCATCAACATTGTAGTCTGTATTATATCAAGGGAAAATAAAATAGTGTTTGGGCGCCCTTTCTCGGCCTTTGATTGGTTGCTTTGGCGTCTCCGACACGCCGCCGCCGCTGTGCTGCAAATTCTGTCATTATCAAATATGTAATAATTATTTACATTGAACAGTAGAAATTAGCCATGATTTATTTTAAGCTATATTATTGGCAACAAAATGTGTACACTATTTACACTAGCTACTATTGGATGTAGGTGGCAAAATGTCTATCTCTTATCTAGGAGGCCAGCACTTATAAGCCCGACAGCTATAAGATGAAGCATAGAAACTCCACCTTTCTATTGGGACCACTTACATAAATTAGGACCGCATCTATAAAGAGACCACCTCTACAACGCTACCATTATCCTCTCGCCGTGTCTTCACAAAATGGACGGTCAAAACTTTTGTAAACCTACAAATTGTTCTTTGAATTACTTAAAAGCTATATGAATTTTGAAAATTTGTATTTCAATAATATGCGCAAGAATTTCACGTGCCAACCTATATTTGAATGGTAGTGGCAAGTCACGTTTGACCAACGGCTGACCGCTGTGCTATATGGCTCTTGTGGGCTGATGACATCATTGGCTATAAATAGCTGTTTCAAGGCTGTGTACCACGCTGGATCATGGCGGGTGAATGGTAACTTTTGAATGCAAATTTAAAGTATGAAGATTGAAATATATCAGAGACAAGATAATAACTTAATATTGAACACGTCTTAGCATTTAGGAATTGTGTATGGGCCATCTGTGAAAATTTATAATATATAATACCCATTGGGCAGTAATAAGCCAACAAGAAATAATTTACATCACCAGTTGAAAGTCTGAAGTTGCCAAAACGAGGAAAACTGTGAAATGGATTGAGGAGGTGGGAAATAACACCTGAAACAAGATGGCGGATGCTGTCGAAAGCTCAGTGTATGAACCGATTATTATCCTTGTTTAGAAACTATTGTTGAACTTGTATATTTCATATCCAGGATAAATGAATTTCCATCAGAAGAATTGAGTTGATACACTACGAGGTTCACGTGTTTGCTGATATTAAGCAAAGCAGCTGGCATTTATTCTGATATCATGTGCACTGAATACATATGTTTTGTTTATGTGTGCTTCATTACGTCATTTAGTTGATTGGATATGAAAACCGATAAATTATAGTTTTAGCAGCCAAACCTCTGTGCATATATTCATCATATTATTAATAGTACTTTTGGAGGTCAACAGAATAATGTGCGTATTACCCACGGCGCGGTGGCGCCACCTTTAGTCAGTTGTGAGAAACTTACCCGCCGCCGCCGCCGCCGCCGCAAGGGGCACTTTTATGTTACGCTGAAGGCGGCGTCCGTCAAACAGCAGACATGTGACAGGGAGTGACTCGTGACCAGAAGGTTGTGGGTTCGATTCCCGTTCGGGTCAGGTGGTGGGTGTTAAGCAAACCTAACTCATCCCTAAATAGTTGCACACTGCTCCGTGGCACCTACATGTTAAGAAAGTATAGGTAATTAGATTGAAAGATTGTTTGAGTGAGGGATTGGGTGAGTGATTAAAGCTATAGGCACAGACGGCCTTTTGGACATTTCAAGCGCACGTTTTTTCAGGTCTGCCGTGTATACGGCATTTCCCGTAGGTACAGGCACATGTCCCACTGGCTCGGTGCTTCATGAGTTGTCGTGCACACCTTACTGCAAGTGTGAGGGCAAAGCTCAATATGCCTTTTCCCATACAGAGCAAATTGATAATTATGTTCAAATTGATGAGGAAGTATATGACTTTCAGATAGATGAGGACAAAGAATAAGACTGTAATATAGACTGTTGACGTTAAAAGATGTGTCAACATTATAAACAGTTTTACATTTTATGATTATAAATAGAATAAAACAAATATCTACCTGTTTTTTTAATGATCGGTTACATATATCATTAGGTTCTCTAAGACATACACTTTAATATGATACCAAACACGATATGTTTATATCACTCATGGGGCAGGTGGAAGTATGTGAGAAATGATCAATTATCAATAAGTGTGTCAAAAGTGTTCAATACTTGGATCATGACTATAAACCATCACATTTACATTATTACGCAATTAAGATACATTGTATATACTGAAATAATGTATACTTTACAATCAAGAAATTTATGAATTTGAGGAGAAAACATCAGAATGAATCAGAATCAATATATCCAGCAAAAAGATAGTTGTGTTGCCATACAATAGTACTGAATAACAAGATGATAATCAATATCTGTTTCAAATCCAATAATCAATTTTGCTGTTGCTTGGAATATTGATTTCTTTCTTGAAGGCTAAGTGCATTGAATATTATTAAAAATGTCATAAAAACGCTTCTAGAAAGCTCAGTTTAATTGGCAGATTGCCCAAAATTGAATCACTTCGGTGTCGCCTCAAACCTCATAGTTGTGACATTTTTAACGAAATCGGTTGCATCGGTACGCCAGCAAGCTTGTCTACAGACATACATCTTGTTACACAGTACTATTGTATAGCAACACAAATATCTTTTGCTGGATATATTGATTCTGATTCAATGTGATGTTTTCTCTGAAATTCATAAATTTATTGATTGCAAGACTTGGCATGACATTATTTCAGTATATATAATTTATTTACATTTTTTATGTCTCATTGTTGTAGTTGATTAGCAACAAGTTTTGTTCAAAATTGGCGATAGTAAAAATACAACCAAATGAAGTAAAAAAAAATCCGACATTAAGAATTCCCTACTAGCGCCACTGCATGAATTATAAAACGCCTTGCTTCGTGCATGTTCTCAGTGAATCTCGAATTTGACATTTTTTACCCACCAGTGCCGCTTTATCATTTAATTGTAACCTAGACGCTGTAAGTGCCTTACTATTTTCAATGTTCCCATGATAATCACTGTGCACAAAATTTCTTAAAGAAAATATTGAAATGAGGTTCATAAATGTATAGAGAGAACTCTATATAGTTCTAGACACTATAAGCCAATAGTGGCTGTCTCCATTAACATCTTCTTTTAAAACGCTCCTGTATAATAATGAAAAATTCACACAAGTTGAATAATAAGTATAGAGCTATATAACATCTGTCTGTCACACTTTCATTGCTGTTAATGATGGCTGATGTAAGTCCAAATTGAAGTTCACTTCACTGGACATGATTCGTGATTTTAATAAAATGTTAGTCACTATGGGAATACCAGCAGAGGAACATAGGCTGCAAAATCCAGCCTCAGTAAGCTCATATTTAGTATCAAAATTGTACAATGATGCTCACACGGCACACGGACAGATATTTGGTTTGTGTCTTTTAAAATGGATATTTGATGACAATTCAAATGGCGGATCACAGATAAGGTGTTTGACAGCAGTCTTATGAAAGCTGCATAGGCTCCGTATATCGTGTGTTTTCTTTGAAAACGAATAAAACCCATGTCAACTACGCAGATATTTTGCCGATCCCGGAATAAACAACCAATTTTTTAAACACTTTTCACTCAGAAATGTAAGTAATCATCTATTATGTAAGAAATTGAAAGTAGTCAATTTTACATATACGTATGAAAATTACGCAGTTTTATAAGCTCCACAACCTTAAACATTGAACTATTCCCGTGTTGATAAACGTATTTTGACAGACCACGGGATTTTAATGGCAATTCAGATAATGACAGCTAGTATCCTCATTAAACTTTGGAGGATAAATTACTTGACATTTCTATGTAAACTTTGAGAAATTAAGCATCACTGTTTTTAAACATTTGTGTAATTACTTATCCGAGAACTGATATGAAAGTGTTATGTTTTATCCATAATTGAGTACAGTAGGTGCAACCACCATTCTTTCAACGTTCAAATGACGTAGTTATCTGAACGTGATGTACGCCATTCGTCTTCAAGAATTTACACGGGTTCCGGGGTTTTGCTGAAAAAACACTCAAAATTCTCACACCTTTTAGCCGCTCCTAAAATGTAGTATACATAATAGGGGCTGGTCTAACTGTTTATCCACAGTTTTCAAATCGTTTTTATTTGTGTCATTACTTTAAGGAAAAAGTCAAATTATTTTTTTGGGTATAAATTTTAAGTCCAAATAGTCAGATTTTTTGACAGGCGATTCTTTCTAGCACTTTTATCCACACTCTCCAGCCTGCCAATCGTTTTTTGTCAAATTGCAATAAATAATCAGGTGTGGATCAATTGCATACACTAATTCTTTCCGCGTGTTGTAAACTGTGTATGTTATTGTTTGGTAAGGTATTTTGTTTTACATGCTGTAGTTCATCACGTTCCATATTTCTTTTAAGTAAAAAAGTATTTGGTAAATTAGATTAAAAACACAACCACCTGTATAGTAGTACAGTATCATTGTTTATAGTAATCATTGTTTAAATGAATGGCAAAAAGGTAGGAAAAAGTAAATGTTCTTGTAAAAATGCATCAGCATGTAAAATCATGTGATAGAGACAATGGTTTTGTATCTTTTTCACGTTTAGTACAGTAGGTGCAACAACCACGTTTATCAACGCGAGGCGTATGACGTAAAGTTATCTGAACGTGATGTACGCAATTTGCTTTCCCACACCCAATAAGCATAAATGATATTTATGCCAATTTCGTACAAAAATATAATTTGAAATCATGTAAAAATTAACCATGATTTATTTATCAACCCAATCGGGCTTGGGGGTTTACCCCGATAAAACACTCAAAATCGTCACACATTTTTAGCTGTTCGTCTACATGTAAAACTTTGCATTATATGAAGCTGGAAGGACGGGTCGGCGAGCTCTGTCAAAAAGAGTACCAGTTGAATGGCGGGTAGTAACGTTTCCGTACTTATGGGTCACATTTACTGCTCTTTGAGGCCGTACCCGTTGTGGTGGTCACAGTGTGTATAAGCAAATATTAGTACACGTATGTATAAGTGTGTACTAAATAGACTGGCAATGTAGCCACCAGTGCACTCTTTACATAATAAAGAACATCAACACATTGACGGAATGGTAACCTCTCTTCACCAATATAATGATACAGGCATAGCTGTATATCTTAGAACAAGAATGCATTAACAGTATTAAGACCAACGTCACGTATTCCAACTACTACATGTAACTTTGAAAACATATGATGGCCAATCGATGCGCAATGACAGACGTGAGAAACAAAGCCGGGAGTTTTCATGTCGTAAACAGACGACATATTCTAAAGAAGGTCTCAACTATCGACATTTTGTGACTTCGTCTCCTTATCCTTATCGATGTGTGGTGGGAAACCAACCAAGCATTTATCAGAACACCAAACAGTGTGTTTATGTACCGAGGTAAAAGCCAAAGGTGTGTTTATGTCTCACATCTCGCGATCACCGCTGATTTTTTCTCACCCGTAGAGTCAAATTGAGTGACGTGTTGATGTAAGTATCGGACATGTATGTTTCTGGTATTATTATACATGTATGATGCGAAGTTGAGATTGTAGGACGGTGTTTAAACAAGCCTAGGTTTATATGGCAGGGCCTTCACACAGAGACTAGCGCTGTTGATTCTATCGCAGATGATACGTACTAGATAATGCAATTCAGTTTCGGTGAATATTAACATCTAGCAACTAGCAACACCGTCTGAACCGAGGTGCAGCCGAGATGAGGGACATCTGGGTCACACGATATTGCAGGTTCTTAGATTTTAATAGCCACAGAAATTGAATGCATTATCTGACTTTAATGCGTGGCTTACATGTCAACATAATGCGAAAATTGTAATGAACATGTAGGGAAAAATATACCCAATGAAGCAGCAAAATATGTTTCAAACATTTATGGCGGCAGTGTCTCGTTTAACATGAAGTTTCATTATGTACTTACTACATGCATTTGGACTAATGTATGTGTTATTGTTAGTTTTTATTTGCACATAATATTTGGTAAAGATTAAAGTTCTCATTGGTGTTTAATTGTAAGTAACAAGCTACCATGATCCTCATCATGAATTTTAGTTCACAGATCATCGTGACAAACTTTAATTCATATGGTTCAAGTACTGTCTCATTTTAGGATCAGTTGGTTCAAACATATTTATTTGTCATACGAGTACAAAAAATATATTGGGCAACAGCTAAAAATGCTATTAACGCCCTCTCTCATAGGATCAGTTCATGTTGAATATGGTATAGTGCTTGTGTACATTATGATATACATTTGCATTTAACACAAACATTTTTGGTCAATTTGGATGGATATCTATAAAAACCTGAAAAATTGAACCTACTGTAAGTCACTGTGCGGCTTACACGCCCGTGTGGGGTGTGAACATAACGTCTGAGACTTCAAGATTATCATTCTGAAAGCCTCTGTGCAGGGTAATATTGTGTTGCGACCCAAAACACAATAGATAATGACCATCCCTTATGCAACCACGAAATGTACGCATTTTAATGGAAGAAGTTGTTCAATGCATTAAATGTAATTATGCAATGCTGAGACCAAAGTGAATATAAAAAAAAGAATATCCCGTGCATGTTATTTCTCATGAATAATGCAGCCCTCACCCCCTTCCTTTGTGTCCAACCCCCTAGAAATATTGACACATTGAACATTTGATGTAACAGATCTGCAGAAGCAGTGGTGGTCAATGCGGGGGGACTTTGAAGCCATAATTTTGTGATGTTATGACACCTGCCAATTATGGGTTGTTGCATGCTGTTTTATAGCTTGTTTTAAAAACCCAGCAGTGGAGCCAGCTTGCATTAGATGTCATTCATGTTACCATGATCACATCGTGTATACAACTGAATCATAAACATTGTTAGAGATATGAATGTTACTAGTATATGTCATCCAAATAAAAATACAGTAGTGTGGTGGACGGCACAGTTTATAGCCTGAAACCCATAACACATGCCATGACCCCACCGCTACAACCAGAGGGTACTTTGATCTTATGATCAATTAGATTTACTCATATATATCATGCTCAATTATTTTTGTGCATTTTGTCAGTGATAAAATTGGTATAATCTTTCCCCGTTTCATAGATTTTATAAAGTGAATCTGTCAATGCAACAATTGTTTTATACATTTGCTGACCAGTGCATTTGTCAAGTGACCACTATTTTTTCCGCATAGGAATTTAAAAAATCAAATCTGAAAAGGTTTGTGCTCATATTCGAATTTCGTCTGTGCCTAAGTTAGTTTGATCACTCCAAATGATAATGTGAAATTGTTTTCTGATTTTAGGTATGCTTTTTTGTTAAATGCCACATGTTAAAATACTATTAATAAGTACTGTTCATCATAATCATAGTATACTGCAACTAAACTCGCACACAGCAGCTTTGCATGAAAGTTCTCATAATTTGTTCCAAATTGCCCTTATATGGTAAAGCCCCCAAAATATTTATTGAACAGTTGGTAAAAGGGCCTGGTGGTCAAAACTATCACTTTGGCCGTTATCGTTAAAACCACACGATAACAGGGAGTTTTTGCAGTTTTACTGCCGTGTTGCATAAATAATTTTGCGAGAACCAGCTTCACATTTAATGTCATTCATGTTACCATGAATTAAATTTGTATGCCTCTAAATCATAACGATTGTTAGAGATTACTTATATGATATAAAATATAAACCCATTTGACATTTTCAGTACTGTGGTGGACGGCACAGTTTCAACCCACAACACCATGGCTTTACTTTGATCTTATGATACACGACATATCATATAAATGCAAAATTACCTTTAGAAAACGTGCACCTTGTTAGTTACCAAATTGGTATAATGTTTCACAGGTTTGAAATTTTATAAAGCATATATCATTGCAAAACAACAAACTGTTTTATACATTTGCTGACCATTATTTAAAGTGACTTAACTTTTTTGCATAGAATTTAAAAATCAAATTGTAAAATTGGTTTGTGTTATGTGAGCCGTGGGATTCAACGTTTTGTCTGTGCTCTAAGTTGCATTTGATCACTTCAAATGATAATGTGAAATTGTTTTTTGATTTTAGGTATGCTTTTTTTTGTTAAATGCCACATGTTAAATTACTATTAATAAGTACTGTTCATCGTAATCGATGTATACTGCAACTATAACTCGCATACAGCAGCTTTGTGAAACACTCGTAAGTTGTTCCAAATTGCGGTTATATCGTAAACGTAAAATCTTTAGTGAAACTGGGCCCTGGTCTGGAGATTCTGGGAGTTTTCAAAAGTACGTCAAAATAACATCTATCAATCTGACACTCTTGGTTCTCATATAATGGAGAACCAGTTTACTGAGACTGAAAATTAATAAGGTTAGCAAAAATGGTGTGAAACGGGATCTCAACGTGATCTCAATTCATAGCCTCCAAAGTTACGTGTATAGTCTTACCAACCTAACAGGGTTTGGTGTAATAAAACAAGAATATATTTGCGAAATATCTTGTAAAAGCACAATTAAATAGATATGAACATGGTTTTTCTCAAGGATCTATTAAAGGATCTGTTGTCCTGATAATTACTGACAAGACTGTAGCTCCCTCTACACTTCTGAAAGAAATGTAGTGCTTGAGTAAAGCTAAGAAATGTAACACTTGCATGTGTACCAAAAATGCCCTGTAGTGCAGCATACATTGCCAACGTCGAGGATAATGTGCAAATATCTAAATACTATGGAACCTCATTAGCACAACATGACATTTCCATATAACAAGATATGATATCTTTACTATGTTTGTCAAGAAAGTGGCTCGGACACAATGCATCCTAATAGATTAACAACGTGCCCAGGCATAATAGGTTTCAGTGGCATGATAGAGGCTAATCAGCGAGAGGCTGATGGTAGGCTATAAATGTGTGTCTGAAGCATATAGGCAGGTTAAGAAACTTGTCTCCCTCGTCATAGGGAATTTGTGTAATGGTTAGCTTACCCAACTATGACACATATGACTGGTCTGATTCATGGTTGTAAGGTTGTGAGTTCGAGTCCACGCTTCTCCGAATTACCTTTACAAGCCTTGCCACTGAATTTTGTTTCAATTGGTGGAGAATCGTAGGACGCGCCCCCCCCCCCCGCTCTAAATCACAGATCATAGATCAAATTGTGTCAACTTATATTTCAAGTGTGCATTATGAATTCAATAAGGGAATAACAGGAAAGTACTTTAGTATACTTCAAAGAGCACTTAGAATGCAATATTTAAGGTGCAAATTAAAAAAAATATCTGGGGGAGCATTGTCCCAGACCTCCCTAGACAGGCGCTGACCCTATGGGCTGGTGCGCATTCGCGCCTACTGACTCATTGAACGTTTCCGGGACCCGGTTAATCCAAATCTTGGATCTGGCACTGCATTTTGACAGAAAAAAATCCATAGCTATGCTCCAGGTCTAAAATATGAAACGGATTCCACTGTTCAGTACAAAAAAGCAGGTTTGTTGCTAATAACTAAACTCAGAATGCATATGATTAAAAAAATACATATAACATAAACTGACACTCACGTAATTTCCTTTTCAAAATAACTACAAATAGAAATAATGCTGGTTTTTGAAGTCACCCTCACCCCCTTTTTCCTTCATCCTTGGCCTTCAGAACAGCTGAAAGACCATCATACATGCCCCTTCTTTCAACCACATTTTTCAAGTGGCCAAACTGAAACCCTTTACCGTATCCTCACTGTCAGGCAAAAAATTACTGTCGATCTGAGTAAATGATGATTTACCCATTGATCTACAAACACTTATCATGGCTACACTAACATCAATATCACGGGTGGGGGCATTTTCATCATTAATGTTGTCCAGCATATCCATTGCCTCATCAAACGTGACATAGTCATCCCCACTAGCCTTATGTTTATTTCAGAGAAGGGCAGGTCTTTCACATTTCCATTTTTTTCTATAAAGATCTATTTTATTTCTTGCAGACATGGTAGTACTTCTCTGTTTATAATGTATTATTACCCAAAAACAGTAAAACACAGCAGTTCATGCTGGCTGCACACCAGATCAATAACTGCTTGCTGCAGTGTAAGCACACTGTTGTTGAGAATCACCTTAAATGCTGATGCTGAGAGACCATAGTGAATTAAAAAAAAGCTAAAGAATCTTCCGTGCATGTCACTTCTCATGAATAATGCAGCCCTCACCCCCTCCCTTTACCACCAGCCCCCAGAAATATTGACATATTGAACAGTTGATGTAAAAGAAGCAGTGGTGGTCAATGTGGGGTACTTTGGCCATGATGTTGTGACACCCGCCTATTATGGAGAGTTACATGCAGTTTTACAGCTTGTAATAAAGAAAGCTGTGGAGTCAGCTTGCATTAAATGTCATTCATGTTACCATGATCACATCGTGTATGTCATAGTATGTCATAATGCAAACTAATTATTGATGTCATTGTGAACCCAAGTGAACGAGTCAACCAGGAAGTTAGCCATCTTTGTCTGGTTGTTCAATTAACATAAAGAACTAAAATCTCACAAATATCTTCGTCATCCCAGATAGCTGATAAACATAAACTACAAATACTCATAGCAGAAAGCCACATGGTGTCAGAAGTGGGATTATTTTAATTGGAATCATGGCCAGTAAAAACCAAGATGTGCAGAATGATTAAAATGCTCAAAATGTGCATGTTCCACAGCATGTTCAAACTGTGCAAGTACTACAGCATGTGCCTTTCCCCTCAAAACTCGAACTCTCTGCAAGCAGCAAGAAGTCGGATTGGGAACTATTTGAGCAAGTATGGTGTAATTATGAGATAAGCTCTAGACTTAACAGTCACCCGAAATCAGTTCGGACAGCTACTCTGCTCACATGCTTCGGTCCAAACACCCTCAAGATCTACGATAGTCTGGGTTTGGGCGAACATCAAAAAACGGATATTAATGTTGTTCTGAAGAAAATGAAAGAGCTCTTTGCAGGTACAGTCAATGAAACATATGAACAATATTTGTTCAATACGAGGAGCTAAAGTACATCAGATACTGTTTTATGCTAGTTTAAGAACTCTCCAGAATGAAAGAGATTCTCTAATATGTGAAAGAATTGCAGGTAGAGACCCATGTTTGAGTAAAGATTTTGTTTTTGAAAACACTGAACTTCAAGAATGTTTGGAAAAAAAGCGAGATTGGAGGTAACCCAAGAGAGGCTTTCATTCATGAAGCTGGATAATCCGACTGTATGCTCGTTCAGTTTTAAATCATAAGCACCAGAAGAAATTAAAATCAACTACCAATTCCAAGTTTGAGAATAATACTAAACCTAAAGAAAGTTGTATGTACTGTGGTAACGATCCACACCCTCGTAAAAGTTGTCCAGCATGAGACTCAACCTGCAATAAGTGTTCTAAACAGGGACATTATGGAAAGGTCTGTTTTCCTCAAAATCAAAAAGAGCTGTAAACCACACGTCAAAGAAGTGACGGAAAATCATGATAATTTTTGATGATAATTCTGATGATGAATTCTTTATATAATCAATATCATCAAACAAGGATACTATGAACAGATATGTGATATCTGTCTCTGTCAATGGCACAAAAATACAGTTAAAATTGATACAGGTGCAGACGTAAATGTCCTTCCGTATACAACATACAAGAACTCCCTCAGTCAGCAACAAGCACTCTGCATGCCGTAGGAGGATCACAATTAGCTAGAATGGGCATCATCAAAACAACACCGAAACACAAAGATATCTCCGTGCCAGTAAAATGTATGTAGTAGATAGATGCAAAATGCACTTCTCAGCCATGATACGTCTGAAAAGCTGGGAATCATTAAATTGATTGGAAATATTAATCAACATCCAGAAGCTATCAAACTAAAAGAACCAGTTGCAGCACCTCTTAAAATGTCGAAGATTGGTTTGATGAAAGACGAAGCCAGTTACTATAGTCCTGAAAGACGTAACTCTAGTATGTATTCCCACAGCACGACGTATACTGTTCCCTCTGATGGAAGCTGTCAACGATGAGCTAAAAAGGATGGTTGAGAATGATGTTATTGCCCCAATTAAAGACAACTGAACCAGTTGTTCAGTAATACGAAAGACAGTACTGTCAGACTTTGTGTGGATTTAAAGAATTGGAACAAAGCCCAACCCACTTGACTGGTGCTCACCAGTTGTTCCAGTAGCCTACCTTGGTGTGGATTTAAAGAAAACAAATAGCCTTAAAAAAGCCTACCTGGGTCTTCCTTCCATATTCAGCACTCTCGACGCAGCTAGTGGTTTCTGGCAGATACCACTAGATGAAGCCTCAAAGACGACTACATTCATAACACCGTTTGGGAGATACCATTTTTAAAAGATTGCCATTTGGAATCAGTTTAGCAACTGATATTTATCAGTCAAAAAAGGTGGAGCTATTTGGTGAAATAGAAGTCATTATAGATGATATCTTTATTCATGGTAAAAATATGTTTGCACACGATGCAAGACAGAAGAAAGTGATGGACATTATACGTGGAGTAGGACTGCATTTGAATAAAGACAAATGCAAATTTAGAAGATCTGAGGGTGAGTTATTTTGGCCATATCGTCCGCAAGGATGGGATAGAACCACATCCTGGAAAGACAGAAGCCATTAGAGAGAACTCCCAGCACCAAAAAATATATCTGAGCTTCGTACCATACTCGGAATGTTCAATTATTTGAGCAAATTCTTGCCGCATCTCTCGTCCGTGCTAAAACCAATGTCTAACCTACTGAAATCGGACACACACTGGAATTGGAGTCACCTACAGGAAAAAGCTCTCAAAGGAAGCTAAAACTGGTTAGTAAAGCAGCAACACAGACCTACTTTGACCCTACAAGACACCACAGTAAGTGCTGATGCTAGTTCGTACGGCCTTGGCGGTGTGTTGCTACAAGCAGATGTCAATGGTGAACTGGGAAACCTGTAGCATATTGCTCTATAACTCTGACCCAAGCAGAACAACGCTATGCCCAAATCGAAAAAAGAATGCTTAGCAGATGTATGGGCCTGCGAGGAGTTTTGCACAGTACATCACTGGTCTACCAAGGTTTACTTACAAACAGACCACAAGCCTTTTCCCACTGTTGTCAAGTAAAAGCCTTGACACAGCACCTCTGCGATGTCAACGTCTTCTTATCAGGATGATGCGCTTTAACCCAACACCAGTTTATGTACCAGGAAAGCTACTATCAGTTGCAGATCCCTATAGCCCTCTCCCAGGTGTCCTCATAGCCATCAAATACTTGAACCACCAGCTGGAAGAAAGCTACATGCATAGAGGTCCTCAGACAAAAACTGAAGACCACCAGCTATTACAAGTACCTGGCCAGCAGCGAGTAGAAGCGTCTTGATGAGTTCAGGGAGGCCACCTTGATTGAAGAACTGTCGGTTCTAACCAATTACATTGCTCATGGTTGGCTAATAGCCTTACCGATCAGCTTTGAAATATTGCATGAAAGCCACCAAGGACTCAAATGAAACGAGCTCAAAAGCAGCAATATGGTGGCCTGGCATTTCTAAACAAATAAAAGAAATGGTTCTCCAGCTGTAATATTTGATGTGCTGATCTCTTGGAGCAATAAAAAGCAGCATTACATAGTAATGGATGATAAGTATTCAAGATGGATAGGATTAAAAAAGTTGTATAGCACGACGACTGCTGCAGTAATATCAAGAATGAAGTACGCCTTTGCTACGCATGGTATCCCAGATTGCATTGAAAGCGACAACGGACCACAGTTTACTGCTGCAGAATTTAGCCATTTTGCAAGTGATTTCAACTTCTCTCACAAGACAAGCTCACCATATTTTGCCCACTCTAATGGACAAGCAGAATCTGGTTCAAAATACAAATGGATCGACTTCCCATTCTCCCTGCAAAGCTACTCCCTCAGCAGCCTGGCAGGGAGCTTATTCAGGCCAATGATGAAAAGTCAAAAATGTTGAACAAGTTCTATTATGACCGGCGTCATGGTACTAGAGTTTTGCCACGTCTTAACAATGGTCAACAAGTATTGATGTGGGAGCAAGACCATTGGGGAACCCCAGGCACCGTCATCAATAGCAACCATGAACACAGGACTTACCTCATCAAAACACCACAGGGTATATATCGTCATAAGAGGCAGCACATCCAACCAATAGCATCGCTGCCTAGGGAACAACCAAATGAGCCTATTATATTGGAGCCTCAGGAACTACAAGCTCCTATGCCACAACCAGTGCAGACTCAACCTGCACCATCTGTAACACCCATAGCCGTGGCACCCCCAGCTCCAGTGCCTTGCTCTCCAGCGCCTTCTATTCCTTCTGCCCCCAGGAGATCTAGTAGGATTGCGAAACCAACATCTAGACTCATAGAACAAATATAGTGAATGGTGATTTTGCGTGTTTGAATTTGCATGGTCAAGTTCTGGAACCTCTGACCTTAGCCGTACCAACATTTCATTACAAACTGTATATAAGTTGTGTTTACTGTTGCGTAGGACATTATTATGTTTATGAAACTCAGTGTTTATTGTTTAAAAATATGAGAAAAAGAAATGATTTTAGCTTTGTTCGCAATGTAGTAGTAATTTCAGAATAACTTGTTCAAATTGTAACAAAAACTCATGTTATCAACATATGTGACACAAATGTTTCTTCAATTTATGTAATATTCAGTTTAACATTGTTTAACTCAAAAAGGGGGAAGATGTCATAGTATGTCATAATACAAACTAATTATTAATGTCATTGTGAACTCAAGTGAACGAGTCTACCAGGAATTTCGCATCTTTGTATGGTTGTTCAATGAAAATAAAGAACTAAAATCTCACAAATATCTTCGTCATCCCAGTTAGCTGATAAACATAAACTACAAATACTTATAGCAGAACGCCACAGTGTATACAACTGAATCATAAGCATTGTTAGAGTCATGACATACTAGTATATGTATGAAATACAGTACTGTGGAGGACAGCACAGTTTATAGCCTGCAACCCACAACACATGCCATGACCCCACCACTATAACCAGAGGGTACTTTGATCTTATGATCAATTAAATTTACTCATATATATCGTGCTCAATTATTTTCAATTCTTGTGCATTTTGTCAGTGATAAAATTGGTATAATCTTTCCCCGTTTCATAGATTTTATAAAGTAAATCTGTCAATGCAACAACTGTTTTATACATTTGCTGACCAGTGCATTTGTCAAGCGACCACGATTTTTTCGCATAGTAATTTAAAAAATCAAATCTGAAAAGGTTTGTGCTCATATGAGGCGCGTAATTCGAATTTCATCTGTGCTTAAGTTAGTTTGATCACTCCAATTGATAATGTGAAATTGTTTTCTGATTGTAGGTATGCTTTTTTTGTTAAATGCCACATGTTAAAATACTATTAATAGGTTATTATACGAGTGGAGTGAAGATATCAGCCAATATCTCACTGAGTGGTTTTGATAACAGTACGAGTGAACGGAGCAAACGAGTGCTGTTATCAAAATCACGAGGTGAGATATTGGCTGATATCTCCACTCCACGAGTATAATTACCTTATTCTCCCACGTATATACTCGGCAACAAGGCATAGAAACTACTTAAAACTATCCAATTTTTATCCAAGAACAAAAGAAAGTACTTCAGTTGAGTTCAGTTAAGGTCAAGGCAAAAAGTACAATGATATAGCCTTTATCAACTAGAGTGCTACCTTGCTGGACGCATTGAAGAACCAACAAAGCGCAGGCGACAAACTATATTGATTGCAGTGGCATGTCTTATTAGTCCACAAACAACGGAAATGGATCAATAGTCTGGTCCAATTTTTGTGGCAATGTTATTATCAATGCTGCCATCTGGTGTTTAAAGACAATAGCGTTACAATTTTATGAATGAATCTGTAGTAAAGTGTAGTAAAGCAGTCCCCTTTACATTATAATTATCATAATTTATGCAAAGATTGGCGTATGAAATTATGAACAGATCAGAAAATATCCTACGGCCTTGCCATTCAGAAACGCAGTCAGGAGTGGGAGAACAATAAATACTGTTCATCGTAATCGATGTATACTGCACCTATGACTCGCACACAGCAGCTTCGTGACAAACTTGTAATTTGTTCCAAGTTGAAGTTATATCGTAAGAGTAAAAACTTTAGTGAAACTGGGCCCTGGTCTGAGATTCTGCGAGTTTTCAAAAGTATGTCAAAATAACCTCTACCAATCTGACACTCTTGGTTCTCATATAATGGAG
>JAGTTF010000224.1:0-18767 GCA_019095985.1 Streblospio benedicti
CGTTAGTTGTTTTTGTGCGTGGTTTACTACTTTCATTATATGCTTAAACTGACATTCACCACTTAAGAAGCTTTCAGGTTTCTGTCCTCAGGTCTCAAAGCGTCACCAAAAGTTTGTTTTCTGTGCATGTTTCTTCCTTAGAGTGAACATTGCGGACACCCCAGTATACTCTACTGGTGTTTGCAGAAAAATCAGATCCTCTAGTTTTATTTTTTAAAGCTCTATATTAACCCCATAGAGTTATCGTCACTGGGGATTCTAGGTCACACGCAGATTATGCTACTAATTGTTAATCGGTTCCGTTCTGTATGTATATACTGGGTATGGTTTGAATTTGTACGGTTTATGAAAGTATTAAAAGTTCTTGATTACATTATCTTCTTATATTTAAGATCACACTGGCATAGTATATAGATGGTTTCTATACTCTGCACGGTCCACAACTTAACTTTCATAACAATAAGCACAATGAGAATTGCAATTAAGAGGCTAGCTGGATGCTGAGTATACTTGCTGTTTCTAAAAGTATGGGTCTTGTAAACAGTCTTGTTGTTTGGTGGGGTTGAGATGAGCTATTGTAGGATATTTTGTGACTTAACAATGTATTTTAGAAACACATAAAACCTAGAAGTCTTGGTTCGTTGGTAGGGTCTCATGAATAGTAGATATGATTCATACAGTATTTTCTCTATTGCAATTCTCCATAATGTACCACTGTGTCGGGTTAAATGGTTTGATGAGAACACAAGACATAGTAAAATAGAGAACGTGGTTCCTCTCCATATAGGTATTGTATATCAGACGAATCTCCTGTGACGTAGCAGGCGAGCCTTTTAGGCGAATGGCAACTGATTTTGTCTGCATCTTTTTTATGAAAATATTTGATATTTTGTATTATTTAATATCACAACCGAAAAGAAATTATAGTCCATTCCATATCAAATGTGACATTAGTTTTTAATATGTGGGTACCATATGTCTTTAGTTGCTTTGTATAACAGTTACATTGGTTTATATGATTGTGTTTTTGGAAAGTTTGAAAGTATTTACAAACAAATTCATCCAACAAAAAGCCTTGCATTTATTAATGTAACGTATGCAATTTTTTCACAACATGAGAACATTATGAACAAATCTATTTAATGCTATTTTCATAGACAACACTCTATTGTATGCAATATTTTACAAAGTAGAATACCATATGATTTGTTTACTGTAAAAAAAAATCTTTTGTGAACATTTTTTGTTGTAAGTGAAGCACACGGAGGACTAAATCATACTATTTAATGACCTTGTGAGGAAAAACAAGATACAGCATGAAGGGATTTACCTTCACACTCAAAATATAAATAAGTGCATATTTCATTAGATTATCATGGGCTGCCTGAAACAAAGCACTTTATTGAATAAATTTTAAGTAATATCAATATCGTTTTAAAAGATAATCAAATTTGCAAACTAAAAGGCAATGATGCGTGTCTGTAAATAGTTTAAAAAACGATTTTCTGTGTATTGGGCAGATTTTCAAACAAAAATACTTTTGCACTTTTATCATTTTGAATAAAAGTGTTAGTAAACTGAATGAAGATACTGCTTTTTAGTCCAAATACTCAAATCTTGGCCTCAGGATACTGACATTTCATCGATAGAGGTGTGTAACCCTGCTTATGTCATGCTAGAAACCCTCGATGGCCAAAGCCTCTTTATCTATTGGTGATATGATGTTTCTTCGGGATCCAGAGTAGGTCCTAGGATGCTGAACGAAGGGACGAAGAGACACAGTAGCTCACATGGATAAGCGGGTGCTTAAAAATGCAGACATTTGTAAACGATGAGCAGTAATTTAAATGCACTTCGATGTTCTACCGAGAGCCAGTTGTTTTAGAAGGGGTGTCACACGATCAAACCTTTTCACTTTAACTTGGCACAAACATTTTTTACCATTTAAAGCTTCATGTTTGTAATACTTGAAAGGCCAATCAAACAAAAGGCTGTTGTTCTGGCAAATGCAGCTAATGACGTATGCGAGTACTACACTCTTTAGGAGGTCACAGGATGCTTAATTTGATTTATCTTCTGAAGAACTTGCATTCTTCCCATTTAATACTCTCAGCCTCAAAGAGATACAGCCTCATTTTTATTTAGGTCTCCTGGTAGGAGACACGTTTGGCATCGGACCATTAAATGGTGGTTGAGGAGATGCGACCATGGTTAAATTTTTGTTAGAACTGTTCCTACAATATATAATAGTGAATAGTGTCCAATAGAATTAGATTGTGTGTATGACTACATCATGTAATAAGCTGAACAAAGCCTGTCACCGTGCAAACACTGTGGACATTGCTCTAGTTTCTCACATGTTTGTTGAATATACATGATTCTGATTGGCTGAGAGGCGGAGCAGAAACATTAATATCCTACACGACATAGTTTAAGATGTACAATGGTGATTAAACATGAGAGAAGAAGGTAATTATATGGGGTTGAGAGATCGGACTGTGTCTCACCTTCCTGTGGACTTTAACAGAACTCGTTCTCTGCACAGACTTGTTTTGTAAAACTTCATAATTAGTACTAGTATTTCAGCAAAATATGAGCAGTTTCTATCAAACTCCTCCACTGTTGCAGCAATTCTTGAGCTATGCATTTCACACATCCCCGTTATGTTTACAGACTTTCGCCGGCCCCATCATTAAAGACCAGCTTCTGCTGGCCTGTATCCAGAACGATGTCCATTTTGTGTCTGAGAACCTGAGTCAAGAGCCAGAAGAAGATTCCAACATCAACTGGCAATACTTGCTGGACGTCGCCTGCACTCTGGGGCACAGTGACATTGTGCAATCGCTAGAGCAGAGCGGCAAGGCTTCTAATGCTCAGGTAACGAGGGTCTATCATGGTCAATAACAAATGGGCTTTGTCTGCTAACCTTGAGATAAATTTGAGTCAATGAATGATTTTAATGGATAGATTTTTCATGTCTTAGACACATCCGCAGCAAAATCACAAAATGGTATGGAATAAGGAAGTACCTACATTGTAATACTGCTATGGACAAGAAGATAATCATTTTATCAAGTACAATAAACTGTTTTGTAGTTAACATAGAACAATATAGAGTAGAGATAACATGCAATACAATTGTCAAATATCTGTCCTTATCCTGTCAGCATTCAGAAGAAACTACGAGACGCATATATAACATTATATAATCATCAGCACAAGTCAACAATACGATATATAAATCTGAAGTTAGCATAAATCACTGAAACGTGAATATCCCGACACTTTGTCCATCATGAACATATTTTTATAATAGTATTCATGACCCTTTAAAATGGAGACAGTGCAGATGTAGGCATTTTTATCATGACCATACAGATGGGTGCCAATCATGCATGTTGATCTTTAAGAAGAAAAATAACTAATATCAGCAATAACATGGCTGTAAATTATAAAATTTTAGTTACATTTCTCATTGGTTTAACATAACCAAAGTATAATTTATTGATCGTATAAGAAGTGTCCTTATCAGTCTAATCAGTGATGTCTATATGTGAGTCTGGTGTTTTCACAGCCACTGAGTGACGCTGCCTGGACGGAGCAGCGCCTGCCAAAACACAGGGACTTTGTGGAGGAGGTGAGCGTGTTACTATACTGGGGCATTCACTGCACCATATTATAGCTGATAGTAGTTTGTGTCTACATGATACTGCCGATGAAAACAATATATATAATAGAAACTTGTTATCTGGAAGCTGTAGAAAAAAACAGTAAAATGTTCAAGATAGTCAATATTCGAGATAATCAGGTGCTATGTGTTCACAGTGCTGTTGAAAGGAAAGGAAACGAACTTCAAGTTAACACAGAAACTTCAAGATATATATCAATGTAACGAGGTTCTAGAGTAAAGGTACACCACAGAGTGTGCAATGAGAGATGTCACTATAAATCAGAGCCAATTTTTGGAAAAGGTGTAATGCTGAGGCAATTTTAGTACTAGTTGTCAAACAGGTGATTTAACCTATTTTGGGTATATATGCTGAATTCAAATCTGGTCTTTGACAAAAAATATCTTTAACCTTTAACCCGTAAAATTAAGAAACAAAATGGCCGCCAAATTCTGATGAAAGAACCGAGTTGCGTTGCTTAAGAATATACATACCATCATACCAGAGTGGTTTTCGGGTAATTTGGGTGTGCAGAATTCATTTCTGCCATATGGCATTTTCTAGCTAGACTTGTAATTTCATCAAATAAGTTTAAACATAATGTACTCATATCTTTTACGATAACTCAATTGGGCTACCTTTAATAGTCAATTGATCGGGCAATTGATACATGATGTAGATATTAGAATATATGATATTGCCTTATAAGAATTTTTAATGTAACCATAATCAGTCCCAAATTGCTCTTCAAATTTATATTCAAATGATATGTACTCTACTGTAGTTTATCTCAATCATAATATAACCATATTTGAAAGAAGTTTTCCATTTAAATTTAAAAACGTTTCCCTCTCTTGTGTCTATATATATTAATGAATTGAAAGAAATCATAATGTACACATGCAGTTTGGCTCATACATGTCCAACAGGTTTGACGTTAATCAGTGGACTATCTAATATTGTCAGCACTGTTGCACTGAAACAGATTCTTATAAAACAAGAATTGTTGCTACAAGTGACGCAGTATAAAAGCCCACTGACAAGCATTTATTTGGAAATATGTTCATAAAGTAATGCCTGTCATGCTTCCAGCAAAATAATATGGTTGCGAGTAGAACCAGGATTCACTGGAGCCGATATTCATGATATCACCTTCAATTCCAGATTCTGGCTCCAGTTAGTCAGGAGCAATTGCAAAGGAAATACAATCAATCAATCAGTCAGTCAGTCAGTCAGTCAGTCAGTCAGTCAGTCAGTCAGTCAGTCAGTCAGTCAGTCAGTCAGTCAGTCAGTCAGTCAGTCAGCCAGCAGTCAGTCCAGTCAGTCAGTCAGTCAGTCAGTCAGTCAGTCAGTCAGTCAGTCAGTCAGTCAGTCAGTCAGTCAGTCAGTCAGTCATTGATTAAAAACCTATATTTTTGGAGCAGAACCAAATTATTACTTACCTAAATTTGTAGCCTCTCTGTCCTGTCTACTTTGCAAGTGATTTGCAAGTGAGATATGTGCCTTTTAGTGAGTACTGGCAATAGCTCATTCACTTTGCCCTGAAGACATCTTGCATCTAGTAGTTGCAGCCCGTTCACTGTCTCCTTCACTGGACAATATGTCACCGAAGTAACAGAAGTTTCGCACCACCTCTAACTGTGATCATCTACTGGAACTTCCTTGATTGTCCTGTCATCATTCGGCCTTGCATTGTCACTAGGCATTGTACACATATAGTCATGATCGGGTTTGGGAAAGCTTCCCTTTCCAGAAAACCGTTTGTGTACATAGCATGAGCACCAGCACCTGCTTCAGAAAATGGAGTTTCCGGCTACATGATATTCACCACATTTGAGTAGCTTTATATTTGCATTTATCCATGTTTGCACCTAGTTCCTTGGCTTCCATGCTTGGAAGATTGTTCAAATTCACGTTTTCTGGTAGTTCTTGAACATATGCAACCATAAGGACAAGTTCACCAGTGTGCAGCAATTCCCAAGGGGATCCTATGTGAAACCCTGGTAGAGGGTGATAACAGCAGACTTATAAGCAAACCCTGGTGTGCCCCTACAATAACACAAAATGCCTAACTGTAGTCATCTCCAACATCAGCATGACTGCGCTCATTGGTCTGCATTGGTCAGGACTAGCTTTACAAATCATTCGTCAAGACTTAGACATGTATCGACCATACATGTATATAAAATTTCTAGCAGCCCAATCAAGGTCTTCTCTAGATCAATGGTGGACATATTCAGGGACGTGCCTCCAGTGAAAAGCAGGGAGGAAAATGTACTGCATGAAGATGTAACTGCATAAAGTCAAACTTAACTTACCCCGGCTATTGTAAATGTTTAGATTCCTGTTTAAACACACCTTAGTGACTGTATAATGCAATGATGTATTGATACTTTTAGAGACTTGACATTGATGTTTTCTCATCATGTCAGCATTAACTTTAATGACGCAGAAAATATAAATTGCCATTTTAGATAAGCTAAATGTATATTTAACATTTAATCCACAGCCATTTTCATAACTGTACGTATGCCTATGTTCACACAATGAGACTTTTTGCTTTAGGAATGAGTAATACTGTCTGTTGAGTTTAATGAATATGACTGATATTAAACTATGTTCAGGTGTTTGAGATATTCTTTTAAATTGAATTATACCAACGAAATTCGTTTTATCACTATAAATTGTATCAAAAGGTTCATTAATTGTACGTAACATCTACAGTGCTAATTGATCAGAATACATTATGTTTAGAATTTATTTCTAAAATAGACAGCATTATGAAATAGGTAATTCTACTGTCTGACCAAAACTTGTTCTAATTGATCATATTGCATCACACACATTTTAGAGCTGCATATTCCCAACCATATGGCATAATGCAGGACAGAATAGTGGTCAAAATGTTCCAATAAATATCAAATTCAGTAATCTATATGAAAGTCTTGATCATTTTATCTCTCTATCGGATATATACATGTATATTTATAAATGATACACTTGGTCTTTCATTTTTTCTACCATTTTTATTTGGTCAAATATATCTAAATAAATTTCTGACATTAAAACTCTAAATTAATGTTTGAAAAGAAATAGTTTTGACCAAATTGAAACAGTTGAAATAGAAATGAGAGAACAAGAGAGGGCGTTAATCGCATTTTTAGCTGTTGCCCAATCTCCTTGTTGTATTCGTATAACAAATAAATATGTTTAAACCAAACCATTGTAGCAAACCCATGATGTTTACCTTTCATATTTCTAGGCAAAGCGGTTGGAAACATTTGGGAATTGGCCACATGATAAACACCAGAGACCAGAAACGATGGCCAAAGCTGGATTCCGGTACACAGGTGGGTGCGTAGGGCAGGATTACGCCAAAGGCAACTGCATTGGTGAACTTTGTAGAGATTTAATGTGTATGAGACAAAGAAGGTAAATATTAAAGGATTACAAGTAATTCTACCACACAATGTTTTGTCCCCATTGTTGTCTACATTAACCTCCTTCAAAATGCATCACCCAAAACCATTGCACCCATTGTGTACTGTGTTACTTCTCTATTTAATTTGAAATTACAGCAATGTTTACAATTTCAAGACTATGTGGGATTCCCGAAACAAAAACGGTGTTTGAAATATATTAGAATGTGTGATGTGATAAGCACATATTTTTTTGCAACATGTAAATCCAAATTAACAGTCATAGGTCACACTTTGCTCAATAGAATAAACTAGCATCATGTAACATGAATGAATGAATGAATGAGTGAAATGAATGAATGAATGAATGAGTGAATGAGTGAGTGAATGAGTGAATGAATGAATGAATGAATGAATGAATGAACGAACAATCAAACGAACGAACGAACGAATGAATGAATGAAATGAATGAATGAATGACATACTCGTAAGAATTGCGTAGTTTATGTCTGTATCATGGTAATATCGCGCACAGTCTACACATGATATGAAAATCCATCCGCCCAAATACTTTGTACATTCTAAAAGGATAATACCGCCTTTACACTTGAGCGATGATGGGCGAACCCGTGCAATGCATCTGCACGTATTATGTCCCGTCGTCAACTTGGGCGTATTGTGGCGGCATTGAACGTAGTAAAAATGCATGGTACGACAAGTTGCTGGGGCAAACGAAGTGTTACTTATATGTGCGAATGTTCTGCAATCCGTAGACGCAGCATAACTATTTCAAGCAAACTTTAACCAAACTGAATGTTCGTTCAAAATTTTTGGAAATGTTCAAAATTTCCTGACGAATGTGCCAGTTCGCCAGTGCACGTAGAGCTACGCAGGTGGAATTCGCTATAGTGTAAAGTCGGTTTAAGGGCGGATGGTTCGACCTGTGAAATCATCCTGCGCATTTCGCCCAATGAAAAACGTATAGTGAAACGTATTAGACACCGATGATCGGCGCGGGACCATGGACGACAAAAAACTATCCTTCCTACATGTGTGCATGCTAATCCTTAAACCTGCTTAACACATTAGTGAATTCTGCCTACGTAGCTCTACGTGTACTGGCGGACTGGCAAATTCGTCAGAAATTTTTTAACATGTTCAAAATTTGTTGACGAATAAACTGGTCAGTTTAGAATGAACACTTCTCTCATTTTGGGTTTCTTCATTCATGATATAAACAAGAATTTAAAGATTCCATCAGAAACCATTGGGACTCACATTTTGGCGAGACTTTCGCTCTTATCGCAAGAGCTTCTTCAGGCCACTGTAGGTGATCACATTCGAGACACGGGCCACACCATCACCCCCAGAAACTTCAGGATTGTGGCTGTGAGGACTTAGAGATTCGTAGAAAGGTCAGGGAAGCCGTGGAGATCCGCGTACGGCGCCCCAATATGAACCGAGATACCGGCTATCACCTCCCCCCCCCCCGCCCCGTTTTTCTGCCACTGCTGTCATGTGACTGCCGCCGCCATGGCGGTCACGTGACAAACTAAGGACTCATTCGGCCTAAAGAAGCTCTTGTGATAAGAGCAAAAGTCTCGCCAAAATGTGAGTCCCAATGGTTTCTGATGGAATATTTTAATTCTTGGTTAGTTTAGGTTCATTACAAATAGTTATGCTAAGTCTATGGATCGTAGAACATTCGCACATATAAGTAACACTTCATTTGGCTCAGCAACTCAGTATAACTAGCATTTTTACTACGTTCAATGTCGCCTCAATAAGCCCATGTATAGACAACCTGGACAAAATCGTATTTATGCGTTGCACAGATTCGCTTATGATTGCCTATGTGTAAAGTCGGTTTTAAACCCGCTTTACACATAAGCGATGTTAGGCGAACCCTTCCGACGCACCCACGCCCATTATATCAAGTTCTCAACTTGTTAGTATTAGAGGCGACATTAAATGTAGTAAAAATGTATGTTGCGGCGATTTGCTGAGCCAAATGAACAGTTACTTGTATATGCGAACTTTCTGCGATCTCTACACCCAACGCAAGTTTTTGAAACAAACGTTATAAACCAAATCATATTACTATATTGGTCAAATTGTTTTGAACAAGTTCAAAAAGTCCTGACAAATTTGCCAGTTCGCCAGTGTATGTTGGTCTACGTAGGTGGAAATCGCTAATGTGTAAAACAAGTTTTAGAGCAAATCACATCTGTGTGATACTAACAGAATCTGGTGTGATGTGAATGTACCTCTGGTAAAGCAGGATGAGATACGGGCTGCGTTAGTTTTTTTCTGTCTGACATTCACTTCAAACGTCAAAATAGGACTAAAAATGGCCCTAGATATATACAAAAATTTATTGGTCTATGACCAGATACACTGTTAATGTAGTGCAATCATTCATACACGAATGCATACATGATTATAACAGAGGAATAAATGTGAAAATATAACATAAGCAGGCAAAAAAAAGCATATGCTGATCAAGGTCAACATTTACGAAGAAACTTTTATGCTAATAACCACCCAATCGGGAGAAAGTAATTGATAATTTCATGTGGCACATAATTTTCAAAAAGTTACTTTTAAGTATTTAGTTTTATAAAAATTCATCAGAAATGACCATCTAAATTGCATGTATTTGTCAATTTTCAATTGTTTATTAATAATTTAAAAATCCAATAATCTTTAGATAATATGAAATGACTGTTTAAAGACCAATCAATTTTATCTATGAATTTTTTTGTGAACTACCATGATGAAATAGCAAAACTGGAAATTGGAATGAATAAATCCAAACAGAATATTTGTCTATCTTCTCATTCTGACTTTGTTGCAAATACAAGTACTTTATTAGCATTCACAATGATACTGATGTTTTAGTTATCTAGATCTATCAGTGGAGTGGAACGTTCTAGCATGGTAATAATCAATAAAGTTTTAGTTCTTCATTGAAACTTGTATTAGCAGACTAGACTAGACTCTACATAGAAGACTTAACCCCCAACCCAACACACACAGTGTTTCACCCGACTGAATAGAAGACTTGACTCCAAAATGGCCGCGCCCATGAAGTTATTTCCGGGTGATGCTGTCTGGGTTTTTTTAAGAAAATATTGTGTAATTTGATGGTTAATCTTACAGATGATTGATCTTAGCCAATTTGGCGAAAGGTAGGAAATATTTTTTGCATCAACATTCGCCTATGGCGACTGATTTCGGCTTTAAAAATAGGCAAAAATTTCATATTTTTGATTCGAGTCTAGGATATTGTAAATATCATTTGTGATTAATAATCCAACTCTTATTAAGTGAATATATCAGTATGGAAGAAATCAAATAAGAAGGCCATATCCACTTATTGCTTTTGTAATATATTTGATAATAAATAATATCGGTCAAAATTTGCCAAAAATTGAAATTTCAGATTTTTTCTGACTATACTAATGTTAAGTCAATACTGCTTTCATTTTTGACACCAATAACTAGGAGGAAAAATATATATACAAGAAACACAATATATTAGAAATTCTTTAATGATTTATTTATATCAAGTAGTTTTTGTCAGTGCTTAGTCAACAGTGAACTCAAAGCCTAACTACAAGGCATTTGAGGTTGCCTTTCTTTATATTTGTGACACTCCCCTGTGGTCATTGGCCACAATGATAATTGCATTCCTCAAACAGGATCGGTTGTAGTGCAAGCATAATCAAAAAATGTCTTTTATACCCGTCTCTGCAGCATCATTCACTGCCCCTGAAGGTCTTTCCAAAATGACTGCAGGTGCTGGTATGCTGCATTGTGAAATATGTTGATGGATCATCATTCAACCATTCTGAGTCCTAATTTATCAAGTGGAACATAAGCCATGAAAGTTTCATTATAAAACTGGCTAATGGTGGTTTTCGTCTATTAGGTGGATTGCAACAGGATTAAACTGAGGCTGTCCAGGTATTCCTGGGAGTAAACACATCAGGCTTTGGAAGTAAGCAATGTTTCAGCCATTGCTTTTTTTTGTAACACCATCATCAAAAAAAACTCAATGCAACCAGTTCAGGGTGTTTACCATGAATGTCGTCTTGCACTGAGAATAAATTGATCGGCTGCTACACGATCAAACTGCTGATATTCTTGAGGCGTCATACCAAAAGTTGAGATTGGCTGTCTTGGAGCGGCAGGACTCAAAGATGTTGACAAAAAGTATTTGCCATTTTAGCAGGACCACAAATTGGGCTAAACGATCAACCCCTATTTTCACAGTATGGGGAAGACCTCAGATAGAAAATAGATTTCAAAATGTACAGGCTCTTTCCCATAAATCTAGCATGATGGTATGCTCTGGTTGACACATGGTAAACTCATGATAGACTTGTCTGTGACTAGGGCAGGTGGCATAAACCTAATATATAACTAATTAATTTTTTAATGATAAAAATGAAAAAATGTGATGCAATGTAGATGGTATTATTAACTCCACTACTGTCTATGCACGCATATTAATATAGAATTCTACGGATTATTATATTACTCTGTGAACTGATCAGACACGGTGGGGAGGTTAGTTGCATCAGTTTAATATAATAATCCTTAGAATCTCCATGTTCATATGGGTGCATAGGCAGTATTGAAGTTAATAATGACCATCTAACATTACGTCATAATTTTTATTTTAACATTAAAAAATTAGTAGTTAAGAATTGCATTTCACCAATTCGCCCTCGTCACGACAAGTCTATCTGAGTTTACCATGTGTCAACCAGGTTTTACCATCATGTTTGGGTTTCGTGAAAGTTTTTGTACATTTTGAAGTATCCAAATCTCATTTTAGGTCTTCCATCCTCTAGGTGTATGAAAAGCGCAAAGTTCACTGGATTAAATGCAATATGTGGTCCAAAATGTTGGCAACCTTTTTGTCAACATCTGAACAAACTGCCACTGCAATACATGAAAACTTTTGGTATGACGTCCAAGATTAGACCAGCAAACCTGATGCCAGCGTTTATTCATAATAAGTGCAGGGGAAATTTGTGGTAAATTGATTTGGTTTTGAGTTTTGTTCATTGGTGTTAATTAGAGAAAAAAGCAATGGCTATAAATTCCATTAGCAAAGCCTTTGTTTGTAGGAATACCTAGACAGCCTCAGTGTGATATTGCATATACAATAGACGAATCCACCATTAGGGTTTAATATGAATATTGAAATTATGTTCCAGTTGTCATAAACGCCAACTCAGAATTTGAATGATGAACCATCAGCACTTTTACAATGGCAGTTTTTTACAGATGCAATCATTTTGGAAAGTTTTTTGGTAGTGAATGATGCTGCAAACATATTGATATCTGATTATGCACGCATCACAAACAATCCAATTTTTGAGGACTCTCACTAAAAAAATGCCACGACCAGGATGGGAATTAGCAAATATGAAGATTTGCCAAACTAATCGGGGGTTCATTGACGTCACTCAATTTAAGCCCTGTGTAAAAACTAAAATTTGTAAAGAATGGTCAAAAATTTTAATATATTGTGATGCTGCATATGTTGCGACAGCCTAGTTTTTGGTAAGCCGCGAAAGCAGTATTGCGGCAGCATTAGTATAGCAGTGGTGCACCATTTCAAAATTTTTAAACCATCCCAACCCTTAATCATTTTCCCTTATTATTAAAATTCAGAAAATTTGTTTGCTACCATTAAGATTTAATTATATATTATATTGTTGTGTAATAAGTTTGTTTTGTTTATTTGTATTGTCCAAAGCTGACAGTCAAAAACAATAAAATAGACTCAAATCTGTCATATGAAACCTATGTCTATTTGGGTTTCATTGAGTTTCGTCCATTGCTGTATCCTGTCCAATGAAGGTGTTAGAATTTCATTAGCTAGATCCCTCTAGGTGTATGATCATCACTGCTATTACTGGCATGCAAGTCAGATACATGCATGCATGTACTGGGACCAAGTTCTTCAGATGAGTTTGGAGTTATCTAGTCATGAGTATGTGAGTTGCGGTAATCATTTGTGTGAGTTACGGTTCAAACTGACGTGGCTGTTTTTTTTCAACCAAAGTATGTCATAATACATACATGTTAAACATTGGAACTAGTCTACATGGTCGCTAGAATCAATACACTAAAAACTACACCTGCACCATGAAAAAAATCGTAACATTAGTAGACATAATAAGCAGCATTATAGTAGAGTTTCTACACTGAATCGGGGTCTGTTGACGTCGCCATTTTTGCTGAGTTACGGTAGACTAATCATTTCTAGAGTTACGTTAGTCGCTTTCGCACTATGGTAATGCTGCAGTAAACCTGCTGGAAGCTGACTGCAGTAGCAGTTCTTTCTTGACAGTATCTGAAAACAATGTCCATATGATCTCGCATCATGTTTTAATCAGTGTTGATGTTAGGATACATCTGACTTCTTGTCTGTGCCTATGCTATGAGCATGTTATGAAGTTGATTAGGCGCTAGCATATCATACAGGATACTAGAGATCTGTCTATTAAACAACCCCGATTAGTAGACATAAACCACTTCAAGCATCTTTCAAACTAGGCCCGTTTAGGGTCTAGGCTACAGCCCAGGCATGATGAGCAACACTACCTAAAGCTAAGGCTTAGAGACTGTTAGACAGAAAAAATATCTAGGCATCTTTGTTGATGATAAGCTGAAGTTTGATCTACAGTAGAAGCCCAGGTAAATAGGGCTAACAAGATTCTTGATCTGATCAAAATAGCGTTTGACAGCCTTGATAAGGACACCTTCACATGTTTACGTAAGACTTCGTCCTCACCTAGAATACTGTAATGCCTACACAGGCAGATCCAGGGGGCAGGGGGCGTGCGCCCCTACTTTTGAGTTTTCCCACCAAAATACTTTCGATCGTGTGTACAGAACCCATGCTCCCCCCCCCTTTATTCCCAAAAACCTGTATCTGCGATAAGTAGTAGTATACCCCCAGTACCAAAAATAGCTTCTTGAGTGAATCAGAGTCTGTGCAAAGAAGGGCAACAAAACGTGTACCAGGTATCAAAGATCTGGGGCCACTTTGACCAAAAAACGTCGCGTTGCATATCATTTGTGATGCGATACCATTTATGCGACGAACTGTTTTTGTGTCTCTGATTGGACGGCGCGGCGCATACAGCTCATATACATCGCTGCCGTACAGAAATGTTGTGGTCAGTTTTGGTATTTCTAAAATTATTGTGCTCATTTGCATACATGGTTATTTCTTTTATGGGCATGACATAGCTTACTTCATAGAACGCTAAGACACACTTTATAATGTAATTAGGATGTCTTGCACAGAAATAAGCTAGTAATTGTGGATGTAATCAAGTTTTCAATAAAATGTGTCAATCACATTTTTGACATTCCCCTTAATCAGCATTAACTTTTAACAAACATGAGTGTTTTAGTCATTCTATTATATTCATTCATTGTACATAACACCAATGAATAGGTCAATACAACTTGCATAACCACAGACCTAAGATATTTGTGTACACTATGTGATATAACTTCAAAGGCATCAATCGGCAAAAAACATAGACTACCACATCATAGTTTTCCCATTTAGGCCTCTTAATGTAAAAATGAACATTTTTTTCTATTATTTTGTTTGTTTTTGGTTTAAAGTAAAGTAAGTAAAGCTAAAGAAACTGTGAGTGATGTATTTTTATATTTCTATCCATTTGTTCTAGATAGTAAAAACACACATTTTACTTCAACTAAACATATCACGCGATACGAATCAATTTAAATATATGCCATCATTTGATTGGTGAGACAATATGTGATTTATTGACGCTGATTGCACATTCCTCCTGAAATTCTTTAGGTTCTATTAAACATTTATTATGTCATAAATGTTGGCCTCCTTACAGACTTTCACATGGTTTGATAAAATATAGCCCATCTTAATAAAATATAATCAGCTAACTGTCACCATCTATCCCTCATCAGGCGAGTCAGACAAAGTGCAGTGTTACTGGTGCGGTGTGGTCTTGTTAAACTGGGGACCCTCCGATGACCCCCGTGGGTGGAGCATGCTCGCTGGCGCCCGTCCTGCCGCCATGTGCAGCTGTCACGCGGCCGCGAGTTCATTGCCCAGGCTTTCTGCCCCACATCACCCGGTGAGTTCATACTCATTGTTCCAACAACATAATGCTCAACAAATCATCACTGTTTCCAGGTGTATCTAATGAATGATTGACAAGCTTGTTTATTATGCATTCGATTCTAATCCTCCCTAATTAGCAGACAGCAAGTTCATGGAGTAACATTTTCTATTATAATTGAAAAATAGTGCTGAATATCAAAATGAAAATTATAGGAATGACACGCTATATTTTGCCGGATCTACATTGTAATTTTTATTAATCTGATTGATTTATAATGGTGAACATTTACATGAAAATGGCATTTTTGAGTTTCTGTGATAGACAGGGTCAAATGTTTGAAAAAAAACCTAAAGTGGGAATTAGGTCTCATGATTAAAACAGCAATATTTTAATTTGCATACACATGGCTAGTCACTCAAGTGATACAGTAATGTGTATGCAAATAAATAATATAAACAAACTTTGCTGTTTCAATCATGGGACTTAATCCCCAAGTTAGGAATGTTCAAAATTTTTGACTCTGTCTCTCATAGAAACTGAAAAAATGCAATTTTCCTTCAATCAGACTAATCAAAATTACAATGTAGATCTGGCAAAAAGATAGCATATCATTCTTATAATTCTTATTTTGATATTCAGAACCATTTTTTGATCATGATATAAAATGCTATTCCATGAACTTCAGGCGCATTAGCAAGCACAGTATATTGACATATCTGAAGAGTATTTTCCATTTTACTATAGCAAGCTATGTCAATATAGTGGTGGGAACATGCTTGTAACAGAGAACAGGCAGTGGATAAGAAATGAGTCTTCAGGATAATCATAGATTGTACATTGATTTGCGTTGTCCCCTCTGACCCTCTCATCATCTATGTCGAATTATTAGTGGAGCTGGCTGTGGCGTCTATGGAGAACAATGTGGACTTGGTGGCCCAGTGGTTCGTGGACCATCCTCATGACGACGGTAGCGTGGACTGGGTGGTTATCGCTGTGTTGGGACGGAATTATGGCAGTGAAGGGGTCATCCAGCTGTTACAGGAAAAAGGCAGGATTCAGGTAGGTTTTATAGGATGTCGGCTATGCAGCACTGCCATATTGACCATTATTTCACTGCCTGCATTTTGATTTGTTGATAGCTGAAATTAATATGACATGGGCAATATTAATTAGTTTCATGCTGTGAATCTCACGAGAGTCCGTCATAAAGAGTAAATATTTTTCCTTTTTCCATTGAGCCAGTTCCTGAAAGCTGAAATCTAGTTCGACGGCATTGATCATTGACAATAAATTCTCACCTTTGGATAAGTAGGGCAGGTTGTTTAAGGCCACAAGAACATTTACAGTAATTCTGGGTGCCAACAGAACGGCTTTTGATTATATGGCATGACTACAGACTGGTCATATATGGGTAGCCTTATCCATTAGGTTAACTTTCCCACACTTTACGGTGTCATACCTGGGGCAGGCAGCCCTTTAATCGTCTTCAGGGCTATAAGTTCTGCTATCAGACCTCCCCTTGCCTAAACAACTAAATTATTCTCTAACCAAGTATGCTGAGGCCAAAATTACAGTATTTTGACTAAAAAATCAGTATCTTCACAGGGTGTTGATTTAGCACTCGCCACTTGCCCCCGCTAGTGTAAATTTCTGTTGGCTAGTGTAAATTCAAAGTCACTCGCCACAGTCGGCGAGTGCGATTACTTGATTCCAACACTTTAATAACTAAGGATGGCCAGTTTGGATTGAACATGGCGAGTGTAAATTGAGAGTCACTCGCCACAGAAGGCGAGTCTTCTACTGAACGAGTCACATTCTCTGTCTTCATTCATTTTGTAAATTTTTGTGAATTTCGAAGTAAAAACCATTCTAAATCAATTTACTGTATACGACTATCCAAATGGCTGCCGTCATGTAACAGAACTTACCCCTCATTATCTTATAAGATATTATAAGTCCAACACCCTCTAAGCAGGGCATGAAACTCATCAAAATTTGTTCACGGACCACAGGGCCGGCAACTTCAAAACATAGCCGGACCAGACAAAAAGTGTACGGTCCTTAATTACGTTAATATTGAGAACTCCCTAAAAATAGCTGACCCACTGGGCCGTGAACTTAAGAAACCAGCCGGCCCTGGCCAAAATCAGCCAGCACAGGGCCGCCAGGGTAGGCTCTATTTCATACCCTGCTCTAAGGGTAAGATATGGACTCTAAATGTAGGATGATGACGATGATCATTGTGCCATTATAAATTCTCATACAAAAAAGTATCCATAATGTATTTATTTAAGATTCTATTTAAATATTTCAAATCTAAAAGTTGCTAATCACAAGCAATGTTACAAACCCATGTTTATACCATTGTCCGGTTCGTCATCACTGATACAGATGTTCTCGCTTTACAATCTTGATTCTGAAAATGAAACATGAAATGTTTAGAAAACCGATCAACGTATTCAATGTTAATGTGTTACTTGCTGGCCTGTCTATTGTAGGTTAAAAATGAAGTTGTATTTTAAGTTTAAACACGTTTAACATTGCATATTCCAGTTTAATTTGAAAATTTAGATCTACTTCAGCTAGGTTCACAAACCTTATATACTTCAGGACATTTACCATACATCCTGTCACACTAGCTACTTCCTTCACTTTGCACACAGCACCAGCAGCATTCCCTGCATCCTCCCTATTCTCTATACCACCTTAGTCCATAACTCTGCACTGGAGTAGGATAAGCACAAAATTCAATTCACAATTTATTCAGGGTTCCCACAAATTTTGTTTGGCAAATTTCCATGACTTTTCCATAACTTTTTCAGACAAATTTTTATTTTTCCAGAACTTTTTTTAGTGACGTTGGAAAATAAATAATTAATTGCCCCAAAAGGCGATTTTTCACCCGTCAACCCGGGTCATGGCAAACCAGATCATTTTCTGCATTTGATTACCAAAGAACTTAAATCAACTAAAAAATTAATTTTGACAGAAAAATCCTACAGGACCTATATATCATGACATATGGAACCAGACTATAATGGAGATATAAATCTTTACATACGTCTGACGTTCCAATTATACCTCTAGACTTTGATGAAAACTGTTGCTGTATAGAGGCTCTAGTACTTTTGTACTGTTAATCACCACTATAGTTCAAATATTACTTAATGTTCACAATTAAAAAAGCATTTTTGCACCAGCATGTTGGATTTTAGACTATTAATGGCCTCCTGCCAGGACAGGTATAACTTGCAAACTCAATCGACGACTGCTATAACGCAAAAATCAGTAGACTACAATACATCTAGATCTACTGGCCATTCACATATATCTATCTTGGTATACAAGAAAAAATCAAGTTAAGTCATTTCTGAAACGTACCACATTAATCATGCACTAGGATAGTTATTCATGATCTATTTTTTTTCCAACCTATATGTAGACATAATGACATACAACAGGAATCTTTAACCATTAGATCTAGAGTCTATGATACTTTTTGCTATTAAACCTATTTCATTTTTCATTCT
>JAGTTF010000224.1:18867-36208 GCA_019095985.1 Streblospio benedicti
ATTACATTATGAAGTGTGTTTTAGCGTTCTATGAAGTAAGCTATGTCATGCCCATAAAAGAAATAACCATGTATCAAATGAGCACAATAATTTTAGAAATACCCAAACTGACCACAACATTTCTGTACGGCAGCGATGTATATGAGCTGTATGCACCACGCCGTGCAATCAGAAACACGAAAACAGTTTGTCGCATAAATGGTATCGCATCACAAATGATACGCAACGCGACGTTTTTTGGTCAAAGTGGCCCCAGATCCTTGATACCTGGTACACGTTTTGTTGCCTTTCTTTGCACAGACTCTGATTCACTCAAGAAGCTATTTTTGGTACTGGGGGTATACTACTACTTATCGCAGATACAGTTGTTTTTTTTGGAAAACAGGGGGGGGGGGTCTTGGTGGGGTGGGGGGGCGCACTTAAGTGATTTCATGGGTTCTGTACCTCAGTTCTGTAACACAATCGAAAGTATTTTGGTGGGAAAACTCAAACGTAGGGGCTCACGCCCCTGTCCCTCTGGATCTGCCTGTGTAGGCATTACAGTATTCTAGGTGAGGACGAAGTCTTACATAAACATGTGAAGGTGTCCTTATCAAGGCTGTCAAACGCTATTTTGATCAGATCAAGAATCTTGCTAGCCCTATTTACCTGGGCTTCTACTGTAGATCAAACTTCAACTTATCATCAACAAAGATGCCCAGATGTTTTTTCTGTCTAACAGTCTCTAAGCTTTAGTTTTAGGTAGTGTTGCTCATCATGCCTGGGCTGTAGCCTAGACCCTCATTTGAAAGATGCTTGAAGTGGTTTATGTCTACTAATCGGGGTTGTTTAATAGACAGATCTCTAGTATCCTGTGTGATATGCTAGCGTCTAATCAACTTCATAACATGCTCATAGCATAGGCACAGACAAGAAGTCAGATGTATCCTAACATCAACACTGATTAAAACATGATGCGAGATCATATGGACATTGTTTTCAGATACTGTCAAGAAAGAACTGCTACTGCAGTCAGCTTGCAGCAGGTTTACTGCAGCATTACCATTATTCGAAAGCAACTAACGTAACTCTAGAAATGATTAGTCTCCCGTAACTCAGCAAAAATGGCGACGTCAACAGTCCCCGATTCAGTTTAGAAACACTACTATAATGCTGCTTATTGTGTGTACTACTAATGCTACGATTTTTCATGGTGCAGGTGCAGTTTTTAGTGTATTGATTCTAGAGACCATGTAGACTAGTTTCAATGTTTAACATGTATGTATTATGACATACTTTGGTTGAAAAAACAGCCACGTCAGTGACTACCGTAACTCACACAAATGATTACCGCAACTCACATACGTCATGACTCATCTGAAGAACTTGGTCCCAGTACATGCATGTATGTATCTGACTTGCATGTCAGTAATAGCAGTGATGATCATACACCTAGAGGGATCTAGCTAATGAAATTCTAACACCTTCATTGGACAGGATACAGCAATGGACGAAACTCAATGAAACCCAAATCAAAGTCGCCACTAATGTTGCATTGAATTAATATGTAGATCTACGTTGTTATTTTTGGTTTGGTGGTGAATCTTTATGTCCTACAATAAATTTCATTTATCATCAGTCATATAATTGGAAATAGGTTGCTTCTGACAGACATGGAACATATTTTATATTAATCCCACAGGCACAATTATGTGTAATCAACACAAGTGGTCATTTAACATAGGGACAAGACTTAAATTTTATTAACATTTATATATGATCCAACCTTCTTGCCAACTTAATGCTTTGCTTTTGCATTTAAAAGTGCATCACAATGGCTATATATAGTGTTGAACAATCTTTTCTGTTGTAATTTCATTATTTTTACAATAGTAGCACATATAATTTCCGTCCATGGTTATCATCTGCAATAAAAAATCTGAGTATGACCTCTAATTCAACAGAATAGAAGCTCAGTTACGGTAATCTGATTTTTGCGATGCAGAGTTACGGAAAGTACTGTCTGTCTAACAAAAAATATATAAGTATTGAGAACTTTATTTCATATAAAAATGAAAAATCCTCTCCACTATAATATGTATATCATTGACTAACTCCAGAGTTACGTTAGTCGCTTTCGCACAGTGATTACTAGGTAGGTTTTTCCATAAAGAAGTTCCACCGTTTTGGAGGGATTTTTTTAGCAGTGAGTTTGAAAAATGTTATTTGATTTAGATATAGTACTATAGCTATGAGATACATTTGTGATAGTTTTTAGATGATTTGAGGTTTAGTCATTGACAATTTTGTACATCATTACACATTTCAGAAGGATGAATCGCATTTTTCTCATCATCACAATTTCTACATTGTTTGTATAATCACTCACGTATTATCATATTATTTTCATACATGGTTATATTTTATTTACTGTTATATTTTCACATTTATTCCTCTGTTATAATCATGTATGCATTCGTGTATGAATGATTCACCCACCTCTGTACCAGAACCCGGCTTTGGCCAGCGTTTCTTGTATCTGGGGTTTATCACTCGGCCACTTTCTGAATGTTGCCAGTCGCTTTGCCTAGGAAGGTGAAAAATAAATGTAGGTTTATTATAATATTGTTACTTAAATGCTGACCAATTTATATTTCACACCTTGTGTTCACAGCATAGACACAAACTCCATGGAGAATATTCAGTGCATTATTCTGCTTCACATTGTGATGACATTTTGACTAGTCTGCAGGTTTGTTGTATAAAATATGACTGGTTCCATGTCACTCTAATGAATTTGAATGATTTTGCAAGTATAATTAATCATTTAATACTTTCAGTTGATGCTCCTTTTTTGCAAAATAAAGTAAACAAAAAATTAAAGAAAATATAATTTTTTCTGCTATGCAGTGAGCTTATACAATATGTGGTTACATGGCGTTTCTGCTATAATGTATGTAACCCTCTCACCTCCTCCACATACTTCTCTGTATTTGGGAAGCTGATGCTCCCTCCAGGCAGCATCACTCAGTGGCTGGAAAAACATCAGTCACATAGAGACGGACTGTACTGAGGAGATAAGTCACATAGAGACAGACTGTACTGACAGGAGTTATAGAATGCATTACTTGTAGTAACTTTGGTTATGGTAAAACTGTGTAACAGAAAACACTCTAAGGTTACAGTCATCTTATTGGTGATATTAGCTCATCTATACTTTTCTTAAAGACTCACATGCCAGATTGGCACACATCTGTATGGCCATGATGAACATGGCTACATCTGGCTCCCCACCTTTTTATAGGTTCATGAATACAATTATGTTAAGAATGTTCATGATGGACAAAGTGTCATTATATTAACACAGGGATACATGTTTTAACAATTTCTGGTAACTTCTGATATATGTGAAATGTTGACTTCTGGTGATGATTTTACAATGTTACATGGATTTTTGCTTTTAGAGTTCTGTAAAGCACAAGTCAGCAAATCCATATTCAGCATTACAAAAATAATGATAAATCAACAGCAAGCTACAGCACGCAAGGAAGAAATGGAACATGTATCCCCTGTGATATTGGCTATGATAAAGAATATTCGTTACCTGAGCAATTGTAGCTTTGCCACTCTGCTGTATGACCTGCACAATGGTACCATGGCCGAGGCTTGAGGCCACATCCAGCAGGAACTGCCAGTCTGGGCTGGAGTCGTCTGGGTTCTGTCTCACGTATTCAGACACAAAGTGGATATTGTTTCCTACACAGGCAAGCTGCAGCTGGTCCTTGATTGTGGGGGCTGGAAAAGTCTGAAAACATAATGAACATACAATACTGACATTCTCAAATCTAGTATTTTGCATTACATAAATAAATAAAAAAGCCTTTGAAGTTTACTTTGAAACTATTTAGGGTTCCAATATAATGGTCTGTATCATGTAGACACTAAGTACTAATACGTAAAATTTGATGTAGTAAACAAATACCATGATAAATGATATAAATGTAATTTTTATATAAGAATTGCAATATCTGTCTGTATTAAAATATTTGTCTTTGTAAACAAAAAAGGGTGTAATTAAAATACTGAATGGTAATAAGTTGGAAATAGTGTAGAGTCCATGTGGTTGTCTAGATAATTTAAAGTAAGTAGTGTATCATGTGTGTATACAGTACTGCCAACTTCTACAGTGGAATTGAGGATACCAATCATACAATGATGGATAGATGTGTGAAATTGAATTATATAACAACCTACATGGCATTGTACAACCTCCAAAACAATGCTCTTCAGAAAGAACCTATGAAACTACTGCTTGGAGGTTGTGCCATGTCATGCACTTGACTAATCAACAAGCAATATCGGTAGGATTATATATTATATATATTATATAATTCTATAGGCTTCTGAAAATCTGTAGCAATAGGTCAGGAAAAGAATTCGGCGAGCATGGGTGATAATAGGCAGTTATTGCGTAATTGGATTCAGGAAAAAAACGACTGGTCGCATGTACAGTGATTGGCGTGAGTCTAATCTGTTGATCTCTTTGGCTTGGAGGTAATACTGATCCATTTTTGGCTTGTTGCTTGTTTACTTTCATATATCGTTTTATTATTTATTATGGCATTATCCATCACATGCTGGAGTAATAACATATCAAATAATTATTAGTATTATATACATGTAGCAGTGGCGTAGGCAGGATTTTGCTGATGTGTATGCACAACTGATTTTGAAAAACAGTGCAGAAGGCACTGCAGTGAGTGGCGTATGCACGAAGCCCATGAGGGCGGTCTGGGGGGTATTTCCGCCAGAAAATTTTTGAAAATTGGTTGCATTTGTAAAAATGGTTGCATTTGGGGCAATCTGTCGACAAAAAGATCTCTATAGTTTGCTAAAGGAAAACAACCACCATAAATATAGTCTTGTGGCTGTTATTTCAGTTACTATCTGTCCTATACTTGTATAATTAGTATTGGTCGATCAATGGTAATATGTGTTCTATTTCACACAGAATCTTGTACAGTTGCCACCTAATATCAGCCTTGGTGCTCAAAGCTACTGCGTACGTCATCGCCTGCTAGATCTTTAAAGTAGACTTTTTAGATTCTTGAAAGATGTTCAATTTTTCCTCAATTTTGAAATGTATTCATATTGATTGTTGATAATTAATTTTGCGAGAGGAAAATATGATGTCTGTTACTGAGAATGCTAACTTCTATATATTTATTGAACTAAGCTTCTTCAAAGTGGTTTGGTTGAATTCCTCCATTTAGGGGTTTTAATTGTACTACGAGTGATAATCGGGTGTATCCAGTGTCTTGCAATTGTTCCAATCCATGAATAAAATTGCTCTCCTCGCCGAATTCCTTCCCTGTCCTATTAAAACAAAAATATGCTTTTAAAGCTACTGCATTGATTCGACATGGCGGCCCCCTGCTATACAGCAATCGGCAATCCCAGGGTATTTACGTTACTCTCACAACAAACCTCGGATGTGATAGGAGGAGGAATATGTATAAAAATCTTACAAAAGTGATCAGTCCAGCTGCCTTCTCACTACTCTATTGCGTATGCATTACAACGTTCAAAACAACATGTAAAACGTTCACAGAAGTAAGGCGCACGTTACTGTTTGGATGGTTGACGTTTTAATGAACGAAGCCTGCAGCCATTAACATTATTGTAAACAAGCCAGATATTTTAGTGATGGTCTGAATTCTGGGCATTTTAGTATATACGTGTATTGTTAGTGTGTATACAATGCGTCTAACACAATAGATTGTAATCAAAATGTGATGGGATCATTCATAACACCTAGATCACTGTATGAAACCCGACGAAGGTTACTCACAGTAGTCTTCGTCATTATAAATAGGTCACTTTTCTCGATTCAGACATTACAATGGATATTGTGAAGTCAATTCCAAAAGGTAAGTCAATATTTATATTAGTACATACAGAGCACATATTAAAGTACATGTAGGATCTATTATTAAGCGTAGAAAATCCTACATTATTGCATACACGGCTGAAAAAAGTTTCATGTAATGACGAAGGTTACTTTTACTGGTGACGAAGGTTACTGTGTTTATGTTTCTAACACTGACGAGGGTTACTGGGCAGGTCTTTTAATTAATGTCTAATGTTCTAAATACTAGTACATTTTGTATCTAGTATTTTTCAGTATGTTTATTAACTTTCTAAAGCCACTAACCTTTTTACTTCAAATGATTATATTATCTGAGCATTCCAAAGTTACAAACCTAATTTTTTTATTCAGGCGTAACATTACTAATAAATACCCTAATCTTTGATCTAAACTGTTATCTAAATAAACATGTTGTCGGGCTAAAAACTTTGTAGATTTTCAATGTTATTATTTTATGCATGCATGGGTTATACTCTTTGACTACTATAGTACTGATACTGCATGAAATCTATGGTACGTTCTTTTAAATTCCCTGAATTGACGTAGATCTAGTCTAGGTCTACGATATGCGATTTGGTGCGTTCGCATAGTGTATGGGGGCGGGCTCTGCAAAATGTGTGCATAACCTAAGCCCCCCCCCCCCCCCCATTTCATTACTGAACATCCAGACGGAATCTCAAATACTCCCTTGAAAAATTGCAAAGTTATTTCAACTTATACACGGCCTTTTAATGATATCCTTCCCGTACAAGTGGCTTACCATACGTTTATTACGTGGCTGGTGTATAAGCAAGTCACAATGCAATAATTTAGTGTATTTTTATCCGGTGTTTTTGTAAATAACAATGTTTTTTGGTTGCAGATAACACATTTATGTGCTATTACTGTATGAAGTTGTCTGATAATCTCGAAGCTGTAGTATGTCTGATCAAGATGAAATCATACTGGCTGACATCAATGAAACTGAAGAAGAAGAAGATAATGATGTATCACTAACTGCTGATGATGTTACTCCTGCTGTTGATGTAACTCCAGAAATCATTGCACGCGATGGAAGGTGAACAGGAAATACAAGAACAAGTATTTTTGCTGATTTTACAACATGAACAATGAATTTTTGCTAGAATTGACAGCACAGTGTAGATACGATTTTTTTTTTAAAATCTGGACTATGTCACATATCATATAGTCTATTGTCCTCTGACAAACCCTAGCACCTTTGTTAATATCAATGAATGCCACACTAATTCAATACGATGTATATCCCATACTAATGTAATATATGTATTGGATTAAAGAACATATATTTCACAATCTTGCGAATTTCTATTTTATTGTATTAAAATTAAATATTTTATGATTTCATATCCCAATATAATGTAAAAAAAGTGACGCAATATGCTAAAAATGATCAAATACCGAAAAATCGCTGCCAAATTTCCAAGGACAAAATAGATGCCCCCCCCCCGTTCACCTAGGGACAAATTAAGTGCCCCCCCCCCTTTTTTCAGGAACAAAATAGGTGGCCCCCCCCTGATTTTCCTCATAGCCCCCCCTGGTCACAAATAATGAACCATCCCTAAACAACAACAAACTATAGTACACAAACGTCAGACGTACTACGTCTTTGACAATATAGAGTATTGTAGAGCCTAAATTAATAACATTAGGATCTTGTCTATATACGGTAAGTGTGCTCAAAATATACACTAGATCTATATCTAAACAGGACACTTGCCACAGTAACCATCGTCCTCAACATAAGTAACCTTCGTCCCAAGAAAACACTCGTTTGAGTAACCTTTGTCTTTTATGTTTTCTGTTACTTTTAAATACCCGAGTTGTATAGAATCTACGCTAGTGACAGTGTCTACAGACGTCGAATACTTAGCGTACTACCCGTGTAACAAGCGTGTTTCAAGGTGGAACTCACCTTGACAGAAATAATCCGTGATATAATTATGAATCGAGATGACGAAGGTTACTCTTATGACGAAGACTACTGTGAGTAACCTTCGTCGGGTTTCATACAGTGTAGATATGGAACCTAATTGACGTTATCATGACAAGAAGAATCAAATCGGCAGTCTGAACATCATGAGCTCTGAAACATTCCGAGTAGTTCCGAGTGGTCATACAGAATCCCTATAAAATATATGGAAAAAATTGGACAATTTCATGATGATACAAAATGTATTGGGTAATGTTAAGTAGGATACGATGAAAGTTCATGTTGGTAGTCATTTTGACGTTATCATTTGCATATCATTTGCAAAAAAATGTGAGAAAAACAATCGTAAATAATGAAAATTCACAGTCTTAGTTTTGGCAGCCATCTTTGCGTCATATTTTTGAAGGAGAATCACTGAGATCCCTAGTAGCTCCCTTGAGCGGTCACTATAACCGATACCACGGAATATCGTGGTAGTACTGGTCACAAGACCAAGACAAGTAATGCTTTTTATTGAAATCAGATTTCTTTTGCATTAAGAATAATATCAAATGTAATTAATGTAAAAAAACATGATATAAAATCAATACTAGAATTTTCTGCAGTAACCATTACATTGAAAACTCTCATACAGATAATGGAAAATGTTGTTTGTGTGTTTGCATCCATCAACTTGCTGATGATCATAGCAGAAAGACCATGTGGTGTTGGTACATGGACCTCCAGAGGAAGGTTAGATCTAGGTAACCAACAGAGCCTGGGGTGGGGGATCACACTAGCCATAGTTTTCAAACTACGTAACGGCAGAGATAGTTTAACGAGATACGCAACACGTCCATATCTGCGTTCCCAGCAGGTGCGAGCAGGTGCCCGGGAGAGGATGGTCAACAAACGCCGTTGTGACCAAACGAATAGAAAATTGGCTGGTTTTGACGTGATTTATTTGCATTTTATGATTAGAAATATAAAAAACTATGAATGAGAAGTCATTCATTATACTACGATCTTCAAAATATAGACCATTTCTGGGCGCTGACATCCCCGAAAAAACTATACATGAACATTTACAAACCATGTTGTTTATCCAAAGTCATGTGTATTACCGCCGTACAGTGTCTGTTATATATGGCGATGCATGTGATATTGATTTTCAAAATAAACTATTTAATTAAAACGAGTACCTAGATTTATATATATGAATGCAATTGCATATATATTACTGCAGATTATTTCTATCAAAATTATATACTAGTATTTATATGACAACAACCGTGTGGTGATGTTTTTTTGGTCAACTGCTACTCCCAGTGATATGATCGCCAGTCTAACAGAGGTTTACTGACAAGTTAACAAATCATCATAGTCACATAGGTCACTTAAAATTCTATGCAGATTCTTATTTTCACACTCACAGCTCATATTTTACATTTGGAAAGAAATGTCCGTTGACCCCATGATCACATATGTTTCACTCGCCGTAATGTTCTTTGATGTGCTGTCAAAACCTGTACGATTGTGTTAACCATTTTGATTAGCAAAGTTTGATAATGGAATGTCCTGCCATTTTTTAATAATTGGTATGGTTAGAAACGCACACTTCTGTAGATTACATAATTAATTATAAGATATTTTTGGGACAGGAATGGATGAGATACTGACATATTTATTATAGAACCCGAGTTTGACTGTGAAAAACTGTGAACTGTGAAAAACGCGGTTAGGGAAGAAAAAGTGTCCGAACATTTTGCTTAATATTTCAGCACATGCCATGGCTAGAAACATTTAACTAATATATATGTAATCTACAGAAGTATGCGTTTCCAACCATATCAATTATAAAAATTTGGTAGCATATTTCATTACTAAACTTTGAAGGTAAAATGTGCATTATATCAAAGTGGATTTGACAAGATGATTAGTCTAGGCGTACAATAATTGTTATCTTGCTGAGTTTTTATTATTTATTTCATAAAAACAAGAAACTACTCACTGTCTTTTATACATATGTGTACTATTTTATAATTTAACGTATTAATTAAAGTCATGTAATAAGTTTTTTGGTCATCCTCATTTCTTTCACCTATGAATACTGAGTCACTTCTCGATGTAAACCATCCCCGACGTCGCACCTGCTAGCACGTGTTCAGTATTTTACGTCCACTATTTTCTGTCATAGATAGCCTCAGAAGCTATGAAAAAGGGTCTAAATTCAGAACTTTTCTTGTGTGTGTGGGGGGAGCATGCCCTCAACCTAGCCTATGGTGCTTGTCTGCACCCGCGCCCAATACCCAATATATTTGCCTCCTCTGTTTTGCAATCCTGGCTACAGCCCTGAATCATGAATGGATGGCCCGGTAGCAGAGCTGAATGTCCTACACACCCAGAAATCATACACTACTGGAATTACCGTGATGAACGTAGCATGCACAATGGCATAATACTGAAAGGGAAAGCAACACGTATAGTAATTCCTAAAAGGTTAAACCTGAAGTACAAAATAAAATCCACTATGCACACCAAGGAATTGAAAAATGCAAATTAAGGGCAAAAGGCTATGTTTTCTGGCCAACTATCAATCAAGACATAGAGCAGATGGTGAAAAAATGTGCCACATGCTAACGCCATCAAAAATGCTAATCAACGAGAGCCCCTCACTCCTCACGATGTACCAGAGACCATGGAGCATACTAGGAGCTGACCTTTTTCAGATAGAGGAAAACCATTACCTTCTGGTTACAGATTATTACAGCAAATTTCCTGTAGTGCGCAAATTGAATAACCTCACTTCCCAACACACAATTGCCACATTGAAGAATGTGTTTGAAGAATATGGAATCCCTGATAAACTTATTTCTGACAATGGCACAAAATTCACTGCTGCCATTTTTCAAGATTTTGCTCAAGCATGGGGATTCGAACACCAAACTAGCAGTCCTATGTACCCCCAATCAAACGGATTCATAGAGAGGAATGTGCAAACTGTAAAAAATGTATTAGAAAAATGCAAAAGACAGGTGCAGATCCGCATTTGGCCATGCTCTGCCTAAAGGCGACACCAATTGATCACACACTAGACTCCTGGTGAATTCCTTAATTCATGCTAGTACCAGTCAAACCTCCCATCAATAGTTCACCTCAAAACAAGAAATGGTCCTAAGGTGCACCTCGATTCTATTTATAGATTTTTGCCTCATTTTCCGGTTTTAAAGGGCCCAATCACACACTGGCGCCACTGGCTCCGACCTTGCCCTTGACAGCAGACGTTATACATGTAAACAAACATCGAGCGTTTGTCATCCCGAATCTGCAGCCTGCATTTTGATGCTAATTAGGAGTTCCCTACAAAGTTTGAGCCTAGTGAGTCAATCTCATTGACAAACTCTTACCTGTTGTCTGTCATGTTGGCAATTTTCCATTCATAAATACCGAGTGAAAGCACTGTTTAATGTGGTGATTTCATGCCTTGAAAATTCCGAAATTTGTCACTAGTGTCAACAGATAAAGAGGGACTAGCCTGTAATTCAATCTGATTTAAAAGAAGTGACACCAGGTGAGCTGAACCAATGGAACTAACGTTGATTAGGTATTAATGGATGTTCAATTGATAAAGGGAGATGCTCCATTTCACTTACTGCCAGTGAAAGCACAAACACACCCACGTTAATGAAATGCATGGTCTGGTATGAGAGTGAAAAACTAGGAAGTCCCCGTTTTACAATTTTCTGCATGATCAGCTCCGAATGGCAAGCTGTGCGTATAAATAACAGGTAATTACATGATAATTAGGGGCTAACCATCGTAAAAGTTTGTGGGTATCTAAAGCAGGTTGGGATATCTTTGATTCTTGGTCATATGATTACACATGAAATATTAATTTGTTGAGAAAACTTTGATTGTTTGCATAAATGTGACCGTTAGATTCTGTTGTGGCGCACTTTGGTCAACATAATGCTCGACGTTTTCCGAGTGTTACCGAAGTGTTTTACTGCCGATTGAGGTGAACTATTGGCAAACCTTTAAATGGGCTTGCAGCCAAAGGGGAAAATAATCTCAAGTTGCAAGCAAGACAGGAAAGAATGAAGGCAGACTATGATATATGTGCACGCCCATTGCCTAAAATGCAACAAGGAGAGCAAGCCCGTGTCTAGTCTTTCAAAAGACCTTATATCTAATAGTTTTTATTTCTATCATTACATAAACCACTCGTGTCAACGAGCAAGTACAATTGTGACGGCCTCTAGCTCTAATAAATATAAGGTCTTTTACAGAACCCTAGGAATTCCACTGATATTGAATATGCAGCCTCAAACATCCTGCCCTGTTAATATAGCCTTTAAAACCAGAGTAATCACTAGCAACAGCTGCAGAAGCAGCAGAACATGTATGCATGGGTGATTAGGTCAGCCAAGATATTAAGTATGTAATCTTGATGTGTTTCTCAGTTACTTGTACCTGTATGACTTAGTTTCTTTCAGAGATAGTTTAACGAGATACGCAACACGTTCATATCTGCGTTCCCGGCAGGTGCGAGCAGGTGCCCGAGAGAGGATGGTCAACGAACGCTGTCTTGTACTAATGAATAGGAAATTGGTTGATTTTGACGTGATATATTTGCATTTCATGATTAGAAATACAAATAGCTATGAATGAGAAGTCATTCAATATACTATGGTCTACAACATACAGACCATATCTAGGCGCTGATATCTCAAAAAAAAAAAAAAATGTATAGGAACATTTACAAATCATGTTGTTTAGCCATAGTCTATGGGTATCGCCGAACGGTGATTGTCAAACACATGGCGATGCATGTGATTCATGTTCAAAATAAACTATTTAGTTAAAACAATTACCCAGATTTATATATACGAGTGGAATTGCATATTACTGCAGATTATTTCCATCAGAATTATACATTAATACGACAACCGTGTGTTGATGTTTTTTGGTCAAATGATCGATAGTATAACAGAGTTGAGATTAGTCACTTGTCACTTGCATGCTTGTAATTTGCAGAGGTTTACTGACAACTTAAAAATTATCATAGACACATAAGACACTTAAAATTTGATGCAGATTCTTATTTCTACACTTTCAGTTCATACTTTACATTTGGAAAGAAATGTCCATTGATCCCATCACATAGTCGTAATGTTCTTTGATGTGCTGTCAAATCCACTACGATTGTGTTGACCATTTTGACTAGCAAAGTTTGATCATCGAATGTCCTGCTATTTCATAATAATTGGTATGGTTAGAAACGCACACTTCTGTAGATTACATACATAGTAATAAAATATTTTTGGGACAGGTATGGATGAGATACTGACATATTTATTACCGAACCAGCGTTTGACAATGACAGCCATACGGTGAAAAACGTGATTAGGGAAGAAAAAGTGTCCGAACATTTTGCTTAGTATTTCAGCACTTGCCATGGCTAGAAACATTTAATTAATACATATGTAATCTACAGAAGTATGCGTTTCCAACCATATCAATTATAAAAATTTAGTAGCATATTTTACTACTAAACTTTGAAGGTAAAATGTGCATTATATCGAAGTGGATTTGACAAGCTGATTAGTCTATGCCTACAATAAATGTTATCTTGCTGAGTTTCTATCAAGACAATATTATTTATCTCATGAAAACAAGAAACTACTCACTGTTGTTTATACATATGTGTACTATTTTATAATTTAATGTATCATATAAAGTCATATAATAAGTTTTTTGGTCATCTTCATTTCATTCACCTATGAATACTTAGTCACTTCAACCATCCCCGACGTCGCACCTGCTCGCACCTGTTCAGTATTTTACGTCCACTATAGGAAACATAGGACGTTACCTCTCTTGGTAATGCTCGGAGCCTGCTATAATTACTGACGTAATTTCTCATCCCAATTCATATATTGTCAATACACCAGATGGAGGTTCCCATAGGTGCAACCATCATCACTTGCGCCCCATGGCAGAAGAAACTTCATACAGTACAACAAATGGTCAGGATGTGACATTCACTAATCACTACAGCTCCTGAGAATAAGCTAGAGATGCCATTACGCTGATCATCTCGAGTATCCAAGCCACCACATCGGCTTGAGTTATAAGCAAATAGATGTGGACAGATCACATTTGTAATCTTGCACAATTTGTTAATGTTTGCAATTCAATATTTGTTTAGTGATGTTAGCCTGATGAAAAAAGACAAAAGCGTCCTGTGCACTTTTTTCATCATGAATAATTAAGTTATTTTGATTTTCCGACCAGCATTTGTAATAGATTTTCAGGATTATGTTACTAATGAATTGTACATTCCAATATTTGAGAACAACAAATGATATATGCCATGAAAATGTATTTGGCACACAGATATGTATCAAAATGCATAAGGCTGAGAGATAATGAGTGCCGATGTTTAATATGCAAGTTTGCTGTCTTTGGGTGGGTAGTCTAGTAATTTTCTTATCAGGCACTAATCAGCGGAAAACCCTCTCCAACGGAAGGAAATTGGACTGCAAAGTGGGTTCCTTTCTTGAGGAGATTTACTGTATTGCATGATTAATGTGTTAGGATTCAGAAATGACTTAACTTGACTTTTCTTGTATACCGAAATATATGTGAATGGCCAGTAGATCTAGATAGACTATAGTCTACTGCTTTTTGCGTTATAACAATGGAAAGTTGTGAATGGAGCTTGCAAGTTATACCTGTTCTGGAAGGAGGCCATTAGCAGTCAAAATCCAACATCCTGGTGCAACAATGCCTTTTTAACTTTTGTGATCATTAAGTAATATTTGAACTATAGTGTCTCTGTGTATAGTTTTGACTAACAGTACAAAAGTACTATAGCACAGCAACAGTTTTCATCAAAGTCTGGATGTATAATTGGAACGTCAGACGTATGTAAAGGTTTATATCTCCATTATAGTCTGGTTCAATATGTCATGATACAGTGTGTTGCAAACTGTACTCAGGGAATTAGTTTTTCTGCTGGGTCTGTACTAGTTTTTAAGTGAGTGTCTTAGTTTTTCTGTGAGTGTACTAGTTCCCTCCGTGAGTGCAGTAGTTCTTCCGCTGGATTTGTAGTTATGGATATTAAATCCTCAATTAAGTGTCAAATAGAGATCTAAGCTTGTTGAAAATGTGCAGATAGATTTAGACAGAATCCATTGTCTGATTCCTCAATAGAAAATTCCAATTGTGTTGCTAATGTCTCACTGTTGTGAGGATTACTGATCTTGGCAAATGTTTTCCTTTTTTGCTTGTTTAATTATCCCTAAGCCAATGATAACTTTACAAGTTGTAGATTAATGATAAATACACCAGGAAAATCTATTTTCAAGTTGAAATATGCACGCATCATAATGATAATATGTATACATAAGCAGTTGCTTAAGGCCCAAACCCCTCATATGATACACCACGCCGTAACCCGGGTTACCGTGATACCCCGGCCCGTGAAAATAATAAAAAAATCATTTTTGAGCTAATTAATTATTTTTTTCAACATCAATACCCCGGCATACCGTGATGACTGGTAGGCTGCTGTGGTATCAAATTTTGTTAATATTCATAAGTAAAATGTTTAAGTTTTGTCACAATAAAAACATCTTATCTATTCTTAATTTATTAAAACTCGATTTCCAACCTAGTACATTGTGACAAAACGAAAATGCACATCGCCGTCATTCTTTTGGTGGTCTGCCTTTTAGCAACGACCGATATACGGAAATATCACGGGAGAAACGGGGCATTACGACATGCCAGGGATATTTTATGACAATTCAAATGGCGGATCACAGATAAGGTGTTTGACAGCAGTCTTATGAAAGCTGCATAGGCTCCGTGGTCGGCTCCGTATATCGTGTGTTTCTTTGAAAACGAATAAATGATGGTGTCAACTACGCAGATATTTTGCCGATCCCGGGAATAAACAACACAATTTTTTAAACGTTTCCACTCAGAAATGTTGTAAACAATCATCTAGTATGCATGAAAACGGCTTCTGTAGTAAATTTTACATAGGTGTATGAATGATTATGCAGTTTTGTCACAATAAAGCATCTTATCAACCTTAAACATTGAACTATTTCCAACCTAGTTTTGATAAACATACATTGCAGACAGACCACTTTTGGTTTCAAGTGGCAACGTTCAGTGGGACAATGACAGCTAGGGTATCCTGACAATTAAACTGTTAAATGGTGTTTGACATTTCTTATGTAAACTGCATGAGCTCCGTGGTCGGCTCCATTATATCGTGTGTTTCTTTGAAAACGAATAAATGATGGTGTCACACTAGAGGCATCACTGATATTTTTTAAACAACACAATTTTGTTTCCACTCATTATGTTGTCTAATCTTATGCATGAAAACGGTTTATGTAAATTTTACATATCCATAATTGCAGTTTTATAAGCTCCACAAGGTGCAACCACCACGTTTTTAAACATCAACGACAGACCACGGGATTTGTGGCAACATTAGTTATCTGAACGTGATTAAACTGTTAAATGTCATTCGTTCAAAAACTTTTGAGAAATAGGGTCATCCGTTTTGCGTTTTGCTGAATTTTTTGTATGAATTCTGAGTAGCCTCGGTCAACCCAGTCGTAGTTTCTGAAGTGATCAACTGCAAGTCAGTCGAACGGTGGCCTAGTGTGGAGTCTGGTGGCTCGAGACTAAATTCTGAGTTGAGTTCATAGCCTACAGACCTCGTGCGTATAGTCTTAACCAACCCAATCGGGGCTTGGGTATTATAATAATATGTATACATAAGCAGTTGCTTAAGGCCCAAACCCCTCATATTACACACGTATGTCTTGTTTATCTGTAGAAAATTTAAGGAAAAAGAATTATTATGAATGATTCTTTATTATGATGATGAATATGATAAATGAATACGAAAGATTGTCATAAAGTATAGAAAATATTGGTGTGAGGACGCACACAAGTAGTATAGATAGAACTCTATATAGTTATAGACACTATAAGCCGATAGTGGCTGCCTCCATTAATATCTTCTTTTTATTACGCTCATGTATAATAGAGAAAACAAGGGGCAAAAGCCCATATTCATGATTTTTTCAATAGGATTATATATTGTAGTGCACCATTCTGTGGCTTATGTGAGATATAATCTATTGAAAGATATCACTGAGAAAAATATTAATCTGACGCTTGAAAAATCTTTGAAAAAAAAAAAAAAAATTTGATAAAATGTTGATGTTTTACAGTTTACTACATACTTAATATGGCATTGAAATGTAAGAAAATATTAATCTAAATACTATTTGTACAGTGTGTACTAAATCTATGAAGTATACGTTGATGTTTTTAATTACATGATGGTAAAATATAATTTGTTAGAAGTAATAAATAAGAACAAAGTGTTTACTTTCTTGTGTTGTTGTTGTTTTTTAATTAACAATAACAGTAAAATAATATCCAGTAAGGCCAAGAGCAACAACAGT
>JAGTTF010000225.1:0-33884 GCA_019095985.1 Streblospio benedicti
CAAGACTCTTTACAAGTCTCCGTTGCCGCCGGTACCCCTGGATATATATTTTTCAACTGTAGTACTGCTTATATTTTGTGTCAAAACTGTGCAAATTTCATTCACCTTCATTGCTACCTGAATTCACAATCCGTAACAATTGAACATTTTCAATATACCGTTGACAACTTGCCGTACATTTGTACGAATTGTAACAATGTCGTCTAAGAGTAGGGAACCTAAATATACTTATGAAGAGTTGAGTGTCCTTGTTGAAGAAGTTGAGACAAATTATGCCAACTTAGGTTCTAAACAGGATGTGTGGGAAGATATTGCCAGTAAAGTAAATTCCGTGTCAATGTATTCAAGAAATCCCTCGTGACTACAAAAAATGGCATGACTTTAGTAGTCAAACCAGAGTTAAAACTTAACTCTGCAAACAAGCCTCTGACAATGTTGGACAAAGACAGCCCTGTCTTTTGTAAATATACAGAATATTTGCAGCATTCCCGGAATTGCATGATTTCTGTTTGTTGATGGCCCTAACCCATCCCCATTTTGGTCCTACAAGTTCATTATAAGCTGCCGTGATAAGCGATATCTTTTGATTATCTCTTCATCGTCATATGCATCTAAAGAATTCAATCTATCCCTGAAAACACAATGTTTTCCAACACGTAGCCTTTGTTGATGTATATTTTGTATATTTTGAATGTCCAAATAAAGTGCCATTGTCATGAACTATACTGGTCATTTACGTTTGGGATCATGAAAGTACTGAATTCGCACAAAGTTAGCCTTAGTTGCGAGAGAATTTCAGAATGCGTTTACGCAAAGTTTAGCGATGATTTTTTCACGCACATTTTTTATGCACGTCATTTTGGCGATAGCGATGCGTAAAACAGTGCTAGCGATGCGAATGTAGTACTTTCTTCTCGCTAACACTTTTATGCACCCGACCCCTATGGTTATATTTTGCGTTAACGCAAATCATAACTGTTTATATTTTGCGTTGGTTATATTTTGCGGTCTAACATCACCCGAGGCCTATTACTCATGTGAGTTGCTTCGGATGGGGTGATGAGTTTCTCGTAAGTTTCGATCAGACAGTAAGTGAGTATTGCGTTACTGACATTACCATCTCATCTTTCTCACCCTCCACCACCCATCTCACCCACCACCATCTATCTCACCCTCCTCCATCTATCCCACCCTCAACCATTTCAGGATTTTATGTCTGCTTGGTAGGTCCTATTATTCGAGCCACTGCGTTATATATAGGGGGCTGCATTGACTTTATTAGTTTATCTTTTGTTATTCTCAACAATTGAGGTTAGATGCATTACATGTGGTCACTGTATGCTGGTTATAAACGTGTTGTTTCCAGGAAACAAATGGTGACCAAGACCCATGAAGACCAGAGAAGATCCATGACGAAGGGAAAACACCCTGCTGGTGATGACGTCATAGAGAGAACGCCGTCAGTGAAGAAAGTGCGAAGTTTACGACAGAGGTTTCCCTCTGATAGGTCAGAATACGCTGCATAATTATGCTGGGAACAGATACATGCAATGGGGTTCATCTCGCTGCCCGTCTTGTCATATTGAGGAACATGGGAACATGGGTAGATAAATGGTCGAAAATTGATGATGCTGTTTTAAGTTGTTCTCTCAAATACTCAATTCCTATTGACTGAGAGGCTACGTGTAACAATTGATGTCCTACACTACAAAGTTTAAGACCTAAAATGATAAATAAACATGAGAGAAACGGGTAATTATACGAGTGGTGTTGAGGGATCAGACAGTAATTGTTTAAAATGTTTATCCCATGGCAAATATATTTGCATTTGTTACCAGGAAAAACACATTTGTTGACTAATTTTGCAAGTAACAAACATACACATGACACAGTTGGTGAGAGTTGTGAGAATTACATTGTAACCTATGCAGCTGCACCACTACCTTTGTTCTTAAACCACAATGTCTTCACTGTTTTATGTACATGTACCAACAAAAGCAGAGAGCATACTTGTTACATTTTTAACATTTTATTTGTAGAGTATGAAAAGGACATGTAAATATTCAGTAATCTGTTGGATTAATCAGTTGTATGATATATGTGTGTTTCCCAGTGCTTGCTGATACAGTGCTTGCTGATACATTTTCACACTTCTCTCTCTCACATCTTTTTAGCAAGCATATTTCTACCAACGATAGATATAGCTGAAGACAGGTTTTACAACCCTAAGCTTCCATTTAACTATATCAAGTGGCCCTGGTGGGACTCGAACTCACAGACCCAAAGGTTGTGAGACCAGAATGATACCATCATCCCAAGCAGCACCAGCTGCGGCTGAACCGTTGTCTCCGTATACCCCAGCTTACATACTTGGTCAGTTATCATCTCAACCTAGAGGTCATGGGTTCGAATCCCACACGAGTACGAAATTTTGGGAAGGTCTTATTATCATTTTTAGTGCTATTGAATGATATATGTGTGTTTCCAGTGCTTGGGATACATTTTCACACTTCTCTCTCTCACATCTTTTTAGCAAGCATATTTCTACCAACGATAGATATAGCTGAAGACAGGTTTTACAACCCTAAGCTTCCATTTGACTATATCAAGTGGCCCTGGCGGGACTCGAACTCACGACCCAAAGGTTGTGAGACCAGAATGATACCATCATCCCAAGCACCGAGCTGTTAAAAGGTTACACGGCTGAACCGTTGTCTCCGGTAACCCCCAGCTTACATACTTGGTCTGTTATCATCTCAACCCAGAGGTCGTGGGAAACACACACACATCATTCAATATCAATAAAAATGCTAATAAGACCTCCCCAAAATTTCATCCTCATGTGGGATTTGAACCCACGACCTCTGGGTTGAGATGATAACAGACCAAGTATGTAAGCTGGGGGTACGGAGACAACGGCTCAGCCGTGTAACCTTTTAACAGCTTGCTGCTAGGAATGATGGTATCATTCTGGTCTCACAACCTTGGGGTCGTGAGTTCGAGTCCCGCCAGGGCCACTTGATATAGTCAAATGGAAGCTTAGGGTTGTAAAACCTGTCTTCAGCTATATCTATCGTTGGTAGAAATATGCTTGCTAAAAAGATGTGAGAGAGAGAAGTGTGAAAATATAATCAGTTGTAATGCTTTAAGTAGTTTGGACAAAAACATGTTTATGTTATGAATAAGAATGAATCTTGCTAGTATTTTCGTGGCCAAATGGATAGGGACTTAAACCAGGGACCAAAAGGTCATTGGTTCTATTGGTTAGATTCCCATTCGGGTCTGGTGATGAGTGTAGTGGCTAACACGTTGGACATGGCTCTGTGGTATCTACACGTTAAAGCAGTACAGGTCAGGCGAGTGAAAGCCAATGTGAGTGATAAGCATGTACATGCGTTGGGGGTGTAGCTGGTATGCTGCTACCCATGTGTGTGGTGGTGGTGGTTGGGGGGGGTGGCGGTTATATAGCGTGATAAGGATACCAATGACCTGGTGCTATTGTTACGTTGGTAGAGCACGTGAACAGGGAAGTGCGACTGTAAACAGTCACATTTACATTTACATATTACATTACTGATTGCAATTTTGAACATCGTAGCCTTTTCACACTTACAAATGCAGTTTGACGTTACACTAGTGCGACATATGTATACCTCAGTTTTAAAAATATCTACAAAATATTCACGTGTGTGTGGTTCAACAAGTGTGACACGAAACTTGTAGATAATTAAAAAGTTATTTGAGAATGAAGCTGTAGGTTTGAAAACTGTTTTTGGGCTATATTTTGGACATTCTTTTGTTTTGCATGGTAAGACAAACTGAAGGATCATGAGACCACATGCTATATACCTCATAAATTCTATTTTAAATTAATTTATTACATAATGAGAAATAAAATAAAAAGTATAAGCAGAGTAGGTCTTGCTATATTCATGTGGTTTTTATCATTATTAATGACGGCTATTTAAGCGTCACTCAAATATTCGTACGAAAACGCAAACGCAAAAGAAAACGAATGAACACATTATTAGACCCTTATATATAAACACAAAATGTGCTCAAAAGTTTTAGTGTAATGCCCTTATATTATTATGGAATATTTCATTACATTTAATATGTTCAAATCTACTATTGATTTTCAACCTTACTTGTAGAAACTAGTATTAGTAAATCTTAATGTTAATCAATCGTGTTGCCTTAAATTTACTATGAATTTACTATGAAACTTGATTTACTATTTATTCTCAATTTTATACATAACGGCCTCAACAATAAGTGGTCTGTTCTCAGAACTGTTATTCTATGTTGTCGTACAAATGTTTCATTTGGTACCTCGGAGACAAAAGGGGGGGGGGGGGGATTCCATTGCTTTCTCTGATCTTCAACTGTCAACATGTGTAATATGCTCTATATTTTACCACCTTTAGCCCAGCCACCACCCTGTTTTGGTGTATGTTTTTTTTGTCATGTTAATGTTTTCAAGCGTACAGTGTTTTTTTTCTTCATGTTTATTGTATATCATGTTTTTCTTCTATTAATGTGTAATATAGTAAGTCTGTTTCTACCATGTATTGTTTAATATGATTTTATTTTCATGATAATCTTAGCATAATGTATTCATCAATTATATCCATTTATCTACATATTAGAATATGCACAATGCTCTAAAGTTTTACAATTGTCATGTGGTAGGTCATGCTTTTTATCGCCTCCCCTTTATATACTTTGTTATGGGAACAACAGAGTGACAGTAATAATGATCTAATAATAGAATTCAGTTAGCTGATATTCCCTCAACATTCTGGTTTATTTAAAGAGCTTGACTAGAATTCATCAAAAGCCAATGATGACATTTAATTAAATTATGCTTTTATAGATCGTTACAGATTTACTGAAAGGGGGAAGTAACTGTATATTATATTCACATGTGAAGCATTCTTTTCACTGAATGGATTAAAATTGTTCTGAAACATTCATGATAACCTATGGATTCCAATCTGAGGCGAGAATCTCTTCTAACTTAACTAATGTTTTCATAGATCGTTACACATTTACTAAAAAGAGACGTAACTGTATATTATATTCAGATGTGAAGCATTCTTTTCGCTGAATGGATTAAAATTGTTCATATATAATAAAGAACCCTTCAAGAATAACCTATGGATTCCAATCTGAAATTAGAATTTCTATGAACAATCTGGGTACTGCTGAAAAACAACTTCGTTATAGATACTACGGTCTATCGTAGGTAAAACAATTAAAACAGAGTTAGTGCGTATATGAAGAAACCTATATACTTCTCAACTACAGTTTTCGAAGCATGAAAATCGTTACATCAGAAGTGCTGTGGGTCACAGTACACGTATGGTCATTGGTGTGTGGAATCTCTGCATATTCCCAACTAGACGCTTCACCATCTACAGAATCCACAGGAAGTATTGAGGTGCGTCCACCAGTATCTTTTGGTCTAGTGTTTCCCCTGTGTAACATCACAGGCTCGAGAGTGTCCAGTCCTCTAAACATAATGCTCTCCATCGAAGCAGGTAAAATCACAATGGCTGAGATAAATTTTAAATCACATTTGACACATTCACTCCCACAGATAATTGTGATTTTGCACACACAGTGATTAAACACTGATCAGTAAATATGAGGGTAAACATCGATGTTAAGAGAATCACATACATAAACGGATATATTCATATATCATCATGTTAGAAAATATGATGTAAGAAATAATGCTATGTTGTGTTATGTGGAAGAAAAACATCAAACTACATATCCACTACATGAAGTACTAAATCATTGACAGGAAATAGTAACTCATTCAGTCAGAAAGATCAGTGTCTCAACCATGATAAGACATAATGCACTAAGTCATGTTAGCAGCAAACGGCATATTTCTCAGTGTATTTCAATATGATGATATTTCCATTCGCTAGTTATGTCAGTTTCATGGCAGTAACTTTGTTCCTAAATATTTTAACATCGTCGTTCAATGCCAAGACGCACCATCGGATATAGATTGATGATTATATTCAGTTTGGCTTCATCAATATTGTCATATCCTAATGAAAAATCTAGACGATTCTCCTTTATCTGTACTTGCCACAGTGGTTATTATGGCTAGACAATGATTGTTCGTGCCAAATCAGTCTATTGACATTGACATTCGAGGAAAAAAGTTACTATTGGTCACTTTGAATGTCACCACCATGTGATCTCATGGTTCACGAAAGGGGCTCATTGAAAGTTCTACACTAGTGCACTATAACTACATTCTACACTACAGGTGTAAGCCAAGGAGTTTTGTGAAGTGTCTAAACCTTGATCCGATGGATGTGCTGTGGACACCAAACACCACGGATATGTATAACTTAGCAACCAAGAGCACAACAACGGCACCCGTATATTTGCATATTTTAGTATACTTGTTGTATCCTTCCAATTTATTAACAAGCTTCCCGAATATTTCTCAATATACCATCATGAAACACAGCACTATTCACCACATAAATTACTTAATGAACTTGATGTTGATAGTACACTTAAAAGTATGTGGATATAGTTGGAATAATGACCAGCAAGTTCACAAATAGGTATAGTCCTGTTCAATATTTATTCTGGTGGAGACGTTGGTTTACATGCTGAATGTACTACAATGGTCTACAATAGCAAAGAACTTAAATAACTATAAGAGGTCCCTTTGACTATGGTCTGTCTCTTTATTATTTACCCCGGGAAATGGCAGTTTTCAAGAAAGTATGATGGTGAATGGACCAGCATGCCACCACTTGATTTATGTCTGTTATTACCATGTGAAAGTACATGGTGTAAGAAAGCTTTTACTTTAAATGAACAATATAGTATTGGCTACATCTACAACACCAAACTACACATCTAACTGATATTTCATTTTCGGAGCCGCATTTGGTCGGTGACGCGACCAGAAAGTTCAGTGTCTGGTCCTCAAACACACATAATGCTCCCTGCCGCAGCACGCAAAATCACAATGTGAGAGGAAACATTGAAAAATTCTACTTGAAGATGACATTGATTAACATATTTACTTTTCACTAAAGCAATCAACTAAAATGACCTCTATAACGAGATACCTCTAACCATAATGGGCTCAGGCTTCAGTAAGTGAGAGTAATTGCAGAGAGACAATCATGTGAAGACGTATTAAGGCTGGACTATATCTCCACCAGTAATGTGTGGTGACTCACGAGAGATGAACTGGTGTTCGGTTCTTTATTCTATTCAGGAACTGGACTGCCGTAGCACGCTCTGCATATCATGGGACATTATATTGTGCTCATGTAGCTCCATATGAGCCTCTTGCCGCCGGCTACTTTGGCGGTGTGCCTAACTCCATATCACCGAACTCCATATCGTACCGACATTTGTTTATTACCATGTGTGCACACATGGTGTAATAAAATTGCATTCTTCAGCCCTTCCTTCACGAAGAAGAAAAGCTACAACACCAAACTACGAATCTACGTGATACTACAACACAAGGACAGTATATAGTCAGTCATTCAGTCAGAAAGATCAGTGTCTTGTTCATAAACATAATGCTCTCCATGTTGGCAGGTTACATTACAATATGAGAGGGAAACATTGTTAAAAATCTACGTATAGATGAAATTAATAAACCTATTTGCTATCACCAGAACGGGCAACTACAATGACATCTGTAACGAGATACTTCAAATCATATTCAATAATATTGCATGAGACGAGGCCTGGATTTTCATGATATAGGCTCACTCAATTTGGGAAAGAACATAATTGGAAAGCTTACAATCTCAGCTTTCCAACCATGTATGATGGCATTGCGTAATGGGTAGCTTTTTGTTACAAAATGTGTTTGTAAAACACCACTTCAAATTCGTTCTGGGCGAATTCTGCATCATTCAACAGCGCATGATTTTTTCTTGAGTGTTTGGGACCCCATATACAAGATGGGTTTGATGATATATGCAATGTATAATATACCAGTTAAAAAGATAGATTGTCCTCTTTACAGTGATGCATATAGAATATTTGTAACTCCTATTAATATAGGGAAATCGTTAATTATACAAATGTGTCTTACAGGCACTCGTCATTTCAAAAACAATGAAAAAATACTTTCTAATGTTTAGCTTACATTTAATCCCAGACGCATAGACCTTCCATTTTGGCAATGTATTATATACAATGTACCAGACAAATGCTTATTCTCTAAGCTCTGCAACGGTGCCTAATATGTATTTATGTGTACCAATCTGAAGATTTTACAGACTCAAATTCTAAGCGAATTTTGACCTAAACCTCATTGTATAGAATTGAAACTTTATTTACATTGTATAAGGACCACTAAAATAAGAAACTAGTTTTCACATACCATTGCACTGATCACAATCTCACCTTTACAACAGCGTATGATATCATTGCATGATAAGTAACTTTACATGAGAAAAATAAACGTAAAAAATGTCCTTTCTACTGTGAGCAAAGCGTAGTCGATATTACACCGTTGTTTATACGTCGATGTCCGTTATCATGCCGTTGAACCGATTTTTCCGTCCCCAGTGTTTTGGGCTGCTCAAAAATTGGGAACGGATTTTTCACTTAAAATTTCCGACGAATATACGACGAACATACGAGGAGCTTCCGTGAAGCATCAGTGGAGGGTACGTCACGGACTGGGGACGTGTTGAGAACGGATAACCAGTCGACGTATATAACGTTAATTTAGCGGACGCTCGGCGGACGTGTGCGTGTCTTCCTCGTATGTTCACCGTACTACAACGGACGCTCGTCGAATTTACCTCGTAATACCAACGTATCTATGACGTACGGAAGTCGTACAGTGTCAAGGGCTATAAATTGGCCCGCTGCTCACCTCTCGTCCGTGTGTGTCAAGCGGAGCCAGCTCAAGAACACCCAGGATTACTATATATATTTTATAGTGACAGTTTTTAGACTGAGTGTATGCATGCACCTGCTGTATGAATTGTTACTCACGTTATTCTAATGTAATAAAGTTGATATTGATGTTATAAAAGTATGAATAAATGAGAATTATCTGACTTAAATGTGTATTTGAACTAGACATTGAACATCAACACTAACTGAACGCTGTCAATGCATTTTGACCATAGGCCTTTGCTGGGTGGGTTAAAAAGTTTTGAGCCTCGTGATTAAATTAGGAACATGCATTGTTCTGTAACTTTTTGTTTTAAAGCACATGTACTTAGATTTATTCGCATTAAACTTGCCAGAGTGTTGCTTGAAGCAAACACACAAATTAAATGTATGATACCTATGTTTTCATTCATCCTGAAAGAGGCTCAACACTTTTTTAAACCGCCCAGTAGGTGTACATTGTTGCAAAGGCCTATAGTCATGTCATAAAAATGCATTGACGAGCGTTCAGTCTTCTGTACATTATAAAAATGCATTGACGAGTATTCAAACTTCTGAAAAGGGCCAAATTATTTTAAATTCTAAAGATGAAATTAAATCATTTAATTAGGACCAAAGTATTTTTTCTGTTAAAATGAAATGGTTAACAAATCATGTATTTTTGGGGGGACCAGAAAATACAAAGCAAATGTTCACCATTCAAACATATTTTTATTTACTAGCAACTGAAACAATGTAAACATCAATTTATACAGGGAGTACATGCATAAATTCGATCTAACAATTGTTACTTTAAAAAAGAAAGTACTCCTGAGTGTCTGTCAGCTGGTCAGTGATCCATGTGTATCAGTCTGTATGACTAGCTCCATGGCTGGTTGTAGGAGTGGTAGGACGGGTGATCGTGCAGGTGGGGGCAGGCAGCTGACGTGGCACTTGACGAGCCAGTTCTGGCAGTGATATGTTGGCCGGGGACTGTTGTGGGGTGTTCACCAAGTCACTCCTTCGGTAGCGGCTTCTTCCACTATTTTCTTCACATTCTTCCTCTTCTTGATTCCCTTGGCTAGGGACACAGAGGTGGTACATTTGCGTTTTGACTTGATCTCACTAGAATTCAACGGTATTCTGGCCTTCCTCGCCGCGGTGCCACGTTTTATATTCCGATGTGCGGACGCTATACAGACGCCGGAAGGCCGATATGCGGACGTGATGCAATACGTTAAAATTACGGTAAGGTTCGGACGAGCTTCCGTCAGTACGTTGAAGGTACGTTGACTATCCGACGAAATGCCGCGCAGCGTCCGGTATGAAAATGTCATTTTATTGGACGTATTGTTCACGGAGTGCAAAATTCTGCAAAAAACAGTCAGTTAACTGTCCGGTATCAGTCCGTTATATAGGTGTGACAGGCCCTTTAGTGGTTGACGCAACAAGTAGGAACCAGCAACACTATTATTGATCCACATCCTATTAAGGTGAATATGGTCTTGTGCACTCCTGTCTCACTGGGTGTGGGTGTGTCACTCTTTATCTTGGCAGGACACAACTCGGCTTGTGCCGTGTTCTGAAAGCCATCATCACCAGCACCAGTGCGAGTTCCACCTGGGAGCCATCAATCTGGTACCTGGAGGACTCCGTGGAGGAGACCCCATAGTCTCAGGTACATATTAATAATGAGGATAAAGCATTGAGAGAGTATCAGCCCTGAACGTTGGCTGACTCCTCTCTACTCAAACTGATGATATTGTGCTCACCACAGGGTGAGAGACATCACGTTCGTGAAATGCAAACCGCCAAGGAACAGGAAACATTGGATTATAAACCAGTGAGCCACGGAGGTGATGCTTTGTTGGATTCAAACAGGCAAATCAGTGTACAACAAGGCCACCGTATTCGTGTAACAGTGAGCTCGGACAGGTCCTCGCCGGTCCCACCTAGCCTGAGTGCTCTGACTCCATCATCTTCCCCTCAAGGCAGACATACTGCCCTATGGGATCACCCTATCCATGTTACACCGAGCCCGGTAGGTTTTGACTGGACCCACTAAACCTTGCCATGGACAAACGTTTTGATGGACCACTCAGCAAGCAGTAAATTGGGATTAAGACCCCTGCAAGTGCTGGAGTAACACCCTGGGCTACCTCTGGTTAATTTGCTGGATCACCATGGACCGATAACTATTTCTAGTAATGAGTAAATTACCCAAGAGTTACCTGACATACATCGAGCTGCTCTTGTGGACCTGTCTGACATGGATGGGGCTTGCAATTTAAGTATACCCTCCTCATCTGTCAGGGTACGGCACTAGAACCAGACCTCCGTAGTAGTATGCTGGCAACAGCACCTTCTGAAACGGATGGCCCCCAGGATGTCTTGGGACTGCATATGTTAGATTCCGGAGCTTCAAATCTCAAATCAAAATTTTGGATTGTCACCTTTGAGAGCTTTAATGCTCAGGACAAGTACAATTCACTCAGCTGATCCCGGAGTACACGACTTTCTGAACAACATGCTGTACCAGCCTTCAGGGACTTCCATGTTTCGGAACGAGGATAGGAGTCACTCCTCTGTATCTCTGGAGCTCCGGACCAGCTACATCAACTCTCGAGCCTCTGAGCCTGGTAACAACTTCCATTCTAGAGCCATACTCGTTCTGGAACAGTACAGCCCATTCCTAAGCACTGGAGCTCCAGAACGGGATCACTTCCTCAGACTTGGGGTTCTAGAACACTGGAAACAGGACTATCCTTTCAGAAGTAAAGCTTTACAGGCACAGAACTGTAATTATGGAACACCTTCCACTACTCAACAAGAAGCATGGTGCTGGCGATGTGGTGAACAAGGCCACTGTGATCGGTACTTCCCTGAAATGCGTACCCTGGATCGATCCACCACTGTACTGATTCCCAGCAACATTGCAGGGCAGTCAGTCACAAAGAAAACATCTGAGGCTGTGAACCGGCCACTGCACTGCTGTGCCCCTGGTACACACCACTATTACACCCAGAGTTAGACATAAGTGGTAGACCTATAGCCCTGGTCTAACTAAAAACTAGCTGGTCTACAAACATTTGCCAGTAGATAGACTTATGGTTTTGGCAGGTGCATCATGTAGAAATTTTAAAAAATACTCTTGGCTAACAATCATTTGAATCGTCATGCTTATTTCAACAAACACGAAGAATTATGTCATTATTTACTGTCAATGTAAATGTTTTTTTATCAAACTATCCACCTCCCTTTCATGGCACGTATCCTCTTGAATCCACTAGCAAATCATCCTTAATATCAAATTGCTTTACCCCACCACAAATAATGCATCACAAACAAAACAGTAGATGATTGTGAGTGGTCAGAATCCGATTGGGACACTACAAAACTCTAGTTGGTCATAAATTCTCATTAATTAACATCAAATACCGTTACCTGTCTAGTAAATGTTTTCTTTCCTTTTACTTTTTTAAGCACCAAACAAATGTGATCTGATCTTAAATAGCTAAAACGCTTGCAAAAAATAGATGTGATTTCATACCAAACAATATTACGATATTTAGAAGATAAATTGAAATCTGTCTTTTGACCTAGGCTTAAAACACAAGTAATTTCAGCCCTTCTTCAGTATTGACTTGTTCAAATCAACCTGCAGACAGTGTCGTAAGATTTTAGCGGTGCTCTATTGTGAAGGTCAAAATGTTTACTGAATAATTTGCCAGTAATTTCAGCAGGATTCATTCTATCTACGTGTGATACATTACAAAAACTGCGTCTTGTTGACTTGAATCATAAAGTCACGACGACTTAAAGGAGACGGAAAATCGTGGAATTTTAGCGGTGTAGACAGGCTCCGTGAAAGACAAATCGTCTTTACTGAATAATTTGCCAGTGGATTCAAGAGGATGCGTGCCATTCCCATTTCTAAATCAAACTAAGTGTACTTCGCTTAAATTTGGCGCAATGTGTAATCAAAGGTTGCAACTACCCCTTTTAAGCATTTTATGTACATTGTGACAACTGTTTATTCACAATACAAATAATTGCGGAATTTCACAAAAAAAAGGTTTTTCATTTCTATAGACGCAAAAGCGTTGTCAACAAGACGTCTTTCAGATGCTGTTTGATGCGTCTACAGCTGGGCTTTACTTTCCAACAACGATTCATTGAAAAAGAACATTTCTAAATCAAACTTAAGCTGTACTTCCCTGCTTAAATCGGGTAGAGTGATCCAATGAGTAATGTAATTAATTAGGTTGAAAGAAACATTTTTTGTACACCAAACTTTCCTTACAACTTTCCCTTCACAATACAAATTCACAATTTCATCTAACAAAAAATTTTCATTTCTACAAAAAACCTTTTCAATTTTACAATTTTTGTTTTTTTTATATAAACTTATCTAAATATACAATTCCCAAACAAAACTGTCCCTTGTTTGGTTAGCTCTGGAGTGTCTTTTGTTTAGTTTATACTTTTTTGAGTGGTCTTCCTCGGCGAATGAAAAGCTTTTTGAAATTAAAATAAAATTTTTCAATTTTGAATAAACTTATATAAAAGACAATTTTCATAAACTAAAAATACCACATGCACATGTTATATAGAATAACTGTAATACCCATTTTAAGAAAAACAATTTGCCATTGAATAACGTTTATATTCATCACCTATACAAGACTCTATAGAGACCTTGGATTAAAATGTTTATGAACTCAGAGGTGAAACTTTCCTGGTAATAATTACAAAAAACTTTATAGGATATTGACAATATATGTTACTAAAATTCGCCATATTTGCTCATACTAAATATACAACTATAAAACAGTTCCGACCCATCCCTTGTTTGGATACAAACATTTGACTTTTTTTTAAAACTGGTAATGGTCTTGCACCAGTGTTGTATGACCTTTAGTCAACATGAGTGGTCCACGACACTAGCTATCGGCGAATATACATGACTTTTCTAATCGCTGTCTCAATGAAATATTTATGTACTTATCTATGAACTCTGGGTAATTTTTGATAAAACAAAGTAAGGCACGTGGCTTGTCACGTGGTTTAAGTGCATTCTGGGATTTTTAGACAAACATTGATAGAGACTAGATCCAGTTTCCCTCGTCTTCGCCATCATACGGTCTGGTTGTCGAGACTAATCACCTAGCGGCCAAAACGGGTACTACGACCGCACCCTAACATTATGCTAATATTTCTATTTGCGAACTGGTGTATTGCCGAAGGCGGGGCTTCCCGCTCACGTGATAAACTGCCGTCTGCTTTTGATAAAACATGCCGCCCGCCTTGGGCTGGTGTGAGATGGCTGGCGGGATTCAAGCGTGTGCTTCACTACATCTTCGTGGCTTCGTCAATCGCCACTAATAATCAATATACCTGAATAAATAATCAAAAGCAACAGAACTTAGTTATACATTGGATTTAATCAGAGCTACAAAGGAGTCACACCCCACACCCTCCTTAGTAGACAAGTACATTTCCATTCCATATAAATACACCATTAATAATATGAATAAAAAATGATACCTACATCAATAAAGGTCCTTTTGCATCTTTTTACCTTGCCTTATCTTTCTAAACTGAATACAAAACTGATGAATAAACAAGTTCATTAGCTATGTATTAGATAATATATAATGAATAATTTCTTTTAATCTATAGCTGAACATTGGATATTAAAAATAGTCTAATATTTCGAACAGTGTGGAATAGTGTATGAGACAGAGTGCCAAGTGTGTGGAGACATTTACATTGGTGAAACGTGAAGATCGCTAGGAGAGAGAGTAGAAGAACATGAGAAGTCAGTAGTAAAGAAAGATCAAAAATCCACCCTCAGCCAACATCAGGACAAAAACAGAACATGTTCCATCCATTCCACCGCTTTACAGAACATCAAAATCATTGAAAAAGAATCAAGAGAGAGACAAAGAAAAGTCCTGGAGGCCATTAACATCAGAACCAAAGGAGCAAAGTTGAATAGAAATGACGGAGTAGAGATCCCAGATGCCTACCTACCCTTATTGAGGGAGGAGGGGGCAGCCAGGGGGACCCAGCACTGAACAAACACTCCTTCGAGGTTGTTTTCTTCCAAGAAAATGACATCATTTCTTTGAAAAAGATGGACTGTCCGTCATCGAAATATTAGACTATTTTTTAATATCCAATATTCAGCTATAGATTAAACGAACTCATTTATTATATAAAACTGTTTGAGACTTAGCTATGATCTATAGTACTCTGGCAAAACACAATGACTGGAGTATAGTCCGCAAAAATAATTTATGTGGAGACAGCAAATACCATGTTATTAAGATAATCCCTTATTTGCTCCAGGGCTATGAGTACCGTATCGGCTCCACGAGCCAGTGGCAGTCGTGCCCCCTGACGGACCACCTGGCTATTGACAGACTCTACAACATCTCGGTGAGGGCGGTCCCTGGAGGCTTCGGAGCGCAACATCACGGTGGTGGCGGTCCAGCAGGCCTGCCGGCTTCCGGGGCGCGTATTGTGAGTGGTCGCTGTGGATTAGAATAATGCCCATGTACAATGCTACTCTATATGGTGGAATCCACTCCATCAAGCATGGGTTGTGAGGAGCCGGTCTCCCATATTGTAATCTTGGATCTTTTCTTTCAATCAGCCAGCAAGTACCTGCTCAATGAATCTGCAAACACATACATTATGACTCATTTATCACTAACTATGATGTTAATAGTTCGAATTTGTTGAAAACTCCAACAAATATCCTTTCCCCTGCATGATACTTATCGATCATTCCAATGCCAGTACATTTTCAATGACTCAAAATTTTGACTGTACCCCAAAAAGCACATGTTGCTTATACTCACATATACTTTGCACTATCCAATGCTCTACAAAGTGGTCATATATCCAGAAGCGGTATCCCACTAGCCCACAGCTGCACAGTAAACACCTATATCCATGTATCTGTACAGGCAAGAAGGTGACCTTTGACCTGATGGACAGCACGGTGACGTTGACCTGGCGGGACGTGTTCTCGTGGAGCCGGGGCGAGGGTCAGCTGGCGTACGTCGTGCACGTGGGCAGCCGATTGGGATCCGCTGACGTCATCACAGGTGAGAACTTGCAGCATTAGGAGGCCGGTGCAGTGCCGCAAAGCAGTATATATGGCAGTACAAATAGTGTTCTCATTCAGAAGGTACCAGCTTTAGTGAAACACTTTTGGTAATAATATGATTCATAGCAGCGAAGTGGTCACCGCTAATGTTAGGAGTGGGAACATTTATCTATATTATGATAGTTTTGTATTACTGTTCTTATAGGCTGTGTAATATTCAAGAAAGAGATTTCTTTTATATATTATTAACGTTTTCAAGCACTACAAGGCTCCTTATCAAATAAAATAATCAAATGAATTATTAAGAATACTAAAACAAAACTATCATGAGACCACGTGCTGTGAACCAAGTGTACATGATTTTAAATATTCATCTATACTTGAAACCTTTAGGTAATGCAATATTCAGTGGGAATGTATTGCACTTTATTCCTCTTTGAAAAAAGTGTTGCTACTTGATCTTTATCTATTCCGGCTTATTACTTATTGAATTAGTAGCTATTGCAACACTTAATATGACTGCTATGTAAAAGAAATTCCCGTAGACCGACGATGCCTTTAGGGGGAAGCCCATAATTTTTTTACTTGTCTAATTCTTACTTGATATATAGACTATTTTCATAAACATTGGTGGACAGAACCGCAGGATTTATAGAAGTGACATGTGGCTGACCATTTTTATTTATGTACCTAAAGATATGCCTATATTTCTGAACATTTTGTGTTTATTTTTTATTTTTTTTATTTATTTATTTATTTATTTATTTTTATTTTTTTTTGAAGAAAAAAATGTTTATGTGGTTGAGCTATTTTTGTAAATGAATGATGTAAAATACTTGAAATAAGGTACGACTTTGTCATGTTTGTACTATCTGGTAAGGTTGTTAACCCACCAACAAGACACGTCTGATTAACACTTATCTAGTTCGCTCTGCTGTTAATAATGCTGGTATGTCACACCATGCAAGCATGGCATCAAAAATTCTTAAGTCGTGAAAAAGTCAGGAAATTTAAATTTTCGCTAAGAAAATTCAGGGTGATTATCCGAGGCGTATCTAATATTTGTATATTTTATTATATATACGTGTGTCGTGTAGTCTAATTTATTGGTTCTAATGTAAAGAACTATACTTACTTCGCTTTCACTTAACAAATATTTTTGGCGGTAGTTTATTTTAATAAATATCAGAAGAGAATAGGATTCGCATAAGACGTGATCAATATAAAATTGGAATATTGTGGCATAACGAGCTCAATATTTAGAGCCGCAAACTGTGAAAACTCCTTCTGATGACATTATGTCTAAATAATGGCTATGTGAACACTGCATAGCATGCATGACATGCTGTTGAGCGATTATCCACTATGATGTGGATAAGTGTACTTTTCACCCACTGCATAATAGCAAATGCATCGCAAATGAACCACCTAGAACTGCACACATGGTCAATTCCAAAGCTAAGATTTTAAACTTATTTTACAATAAACATATCCTTCTACAGACAGTGCTATATAAGTAAAAATCAAAACATTAAAAGAATAGTGGCACCACAAATCTTCAATTTCATATTATCTAAGTCAGCTTCGTTAGAATCGAATTCATAGTCAAAATCATTGGCGCCCATCTTGTAATTTGGAATTCTTGGTTATGGTCATCTTGCCGTAGCAAGGTAACATCTATCAATTGTTTATTTATAGATGGTTCTGAAGAACCGCCGAATTGATGAAGAGGAGTTTTGATTGGAAATCACGGCTATATTTAAACTAGTGTTGTACAATGTGGTTAGTCCGGAAATACGGCATCGCTCTGTGTTTCAAAGTTGGACTGCGTAGTGGAATCCCGCCCAGTTAAATACTGCATAAATAAATCAAGAATCGATCGGTATTGGGGCTCTTTCCTTTAGTGATGATCGGATTATTAAACTATCACTCTATCGTCTCAAGATAGCGCTACTATTTAATTTGCTAATCATACCATCGATGATGGTACTCCAGAAAAATCGATTTCAGGAAAAATAAAGGAATTTGAAATTCTCAGGGAAAATCAGTAACAATAATATTGTAATCAATAATGATATACAATGCATTTTGACTTAATTCTGCTTTTAGCGGTCTGGTTAGCTAAGTAGGAAAATAGTAAAGGTTAAATAAATTCAATTATTCATTAGTATATGTTTATTTTATGATGATTTGATCTTCAAATGCGATATATCATACGTTCCTCGTAAAGAATCAAATGATATAAAAACATTAAATAAATATCATAACGGACCCGTTATATGTCCGCTGTTGGAGTTATCAATCGATATCCTTATTAGTTGGTGTTTTATCGAAATCTGGAGTTAAGCATTACCGTTTGCACAGGGTCATGGTGATACATACATGTATAAATAATCAACGTAATATATTGATGCATGCATCCTTGAATGACGACTGCATGGAGCGACTCTTTTATTGAATCCTTAGCCTGACCATGAGATATTCATCTCATGTTATCTATGCCGTAGTAGATCGTGGATCTAAGGGGTGAAGGAAACTCCTTGTTGTTAGAATAAATAGTTCAATAAAACAATGAAGGAGTTACACATGACGTGACTACTAAGTTACTGATGGTCATTCCAATAAACTACAATATGTATATGAAGTACAAGCTTTACAATATGTATATGAAGTACAAGCTTTACAATATGAATATGAAGCATGTGAAATGATTATAGTCTGCACATATAATGCAATAATACTGCATCCCCCTCCCCAAGTCCTGAGACAGTAGAGGGACTCATTCACTCCATGTTCCAGACGCAACATCATAGCGCTTTGGCTTCCTACGCTCTCGCTGTGGCCTCTCTGAACTTGCCTCTGGTACTACTTCTTGCGGTTGACATGCGGGCACAGTCAATGGCTGTGCTTTGGGTTCCCAACGTACGGGTCTGGATCATGAACATCAGTGTTCCCTGGACAGGGCAATGTAAATGGCTCTGTGTCTGGTATGTCCGATGGTGTACACGTTGTTTCCAGCTGTGGTCTTTCTGGTTGCTGCAGCATGTCCATGTAATGAAGAGGTGGGGCCACTTGCTGCTGTATATCCGGTGTTGCAGTCGTGTATGCCCTTAGAAAGCGACGATTACGCAGAGTCAAGCAACCAGACCCATCAATCTTCACTCTCTATTGATCATTGCCCAGACTTTCTAGTTTCTACCACTGTCCCTGACCTGTCCCATTTAGATGTATAAGGCCCATTTTTATTCTGAACAAAAACCGAAGAGCCTCTTCCTTGGCAGCCCAAGCGTTCATCCAGGTAGGCAGGACATTAGGTGTTGAGAATTTGTCTAGTCGGCTGGTGAAAGCCAAGGAATCTCGGAGTGGGCGGCCGAAGATTATTTGCGCTGGTGATGCATTACAATCTGCATCAGGAGTATTGCGTAACTGAAGCACCCTTTCTCAGCCCTCGTCATAAATTATCTTGGTCCACTGAGCTTGATGAAGCTTTCAAGAAATCCAAAGAGGTGATTCTGGATTCTATGGTCAAAACAGGGTATCGGGTATTTTCTTTTGCAGCAACATTGCGGCTGCCATACTGCCACACCAGATTGCTGTCCTACAGGGTGGAGGATCACACTGGCTGGCTCGAGATTTCTGTCAGGGGATGAGTGCCGTTACGCAGCAATTGAAGGTGAAGCATTGGCAGTAGCCTGGGGCCTTGAACAAACAAAATACGTCACCCAAGGTTGTGATAGTCTGCTTATCGTTACAGACCACAAACCACCAGTAAAGATATTTGGCGATCGCACCCTTGATGAGATCACAAATTCAAGGTTATTTAGACTTAAGCAACGTACATTACTATGGAGATTTGATATAAAGCACCTGCCCGGCAAATCAAACTATGCTGCTGATGCTACTTCTCGCCATCCATCTCCTGCGAGCTCAGAGGATGTGTAACTCCTTCATGAAGAAAACTCCTTGTTGTTAGAATAAATAGTTTAATAAAACAATGAAGGAGTTACACATGACGTGACTACTAAGTTACTGATGGTCATTCCAATAAACTACAATATGTATATGAAGTACAAGCTTTACAATATGTATATGAAGTACAAGCTTTACAATATGAATATGAAGCATATGAAATGATTATAGTCTGCACATATAATGCAATAATACTGCAAGGGTGAGCATGATTCAACGTATTGCATGAAACACAAAGGCTTATCCAGGGTTTGAAAGACACCACCACCCCCTATTTTCCCACACAAAAAATATCGTAAGAAACCCATAACCCCTTAAATGTGCCATTCCCTACCCACACACCACACCCCATCTGAAAATTTGGATCTTCCTGTGAAATGTCTGTGACGAGATAATGTGCAAATAGAAATCAACGAATACTTAGTATTACTGCAATGTGACAGTTGATTCAGCTTCAACATTCCGGACAGTCGGAACCGGGGCTATATGTGTGAACTGACCTCTGGTGAACTGACCTCTACTTTCATAGTTCATACACAGATACAGATACAGATAGCTCGAACGGCAATCAACTACAAAATTAGTACTTGATGGTGGTAGCATTTTATTCTAACTACATTGTACCGAGCAGAGCTATTTTAACGTGCAACTATAGGACATGCCAATGACCCCGCTGATGCAATTTTATGAAGATGAATCAATTAATTTTCTACAATAGAAAACTATAGTCATCGAATGGGGCGTTTCAGCCGGGTACGTCTTATAGAGTCGTTATGTCTACTTTCCAAATATAAATACAAATAATACAAAGTACAGTTAGCCAAGTGCACTGTTCATATACCACTAGCTTATACCCGTGTGGTCAAAAACGCATGCTGAGAATCACATTGAATCACTCCAGTTACATAATCGTAAAAGTCGATCCCAATTAAATCATTGGTGGAATCCTTTGACTTGACATGTAAAATGAAAATCTAGGGGAGGAAATGCTAGTGTCCAAGTAAATGGGAACACAATGCCCTCCATGGGCATAGCAAAAATATTTGGTGAGTGTATAAATATGTTTTACAGCATTTTATTTTCAAGCACCCTTGTCCTGACGACACTTACCCACGTCCTGACAGCACCACCACCGATCCATGGACATAGGAAAAGGATGTATTGAGTAAAGTGTATGAAATGAGTACAGCACTATTTTTCTACAGCAACCACCCTTGTGCAAATTGTGGGCATGGGTGATACTTTGTAACGTTGGCTCTGTTATTTAGTACATACAAATAATAAATAATATTGGCACACATCATTGTACTGACAACTTAGCGCCTTCCAAATATCAAATATGATATGGAGAACGAGTGTTTTGGAACAACCTTTAAAACTGAAGGTACATTGAGATATGGAGGTTCTTATACCACAATATAGAATATTTTGCAATGAGCAAGAAGTCAAGCAACAAACCATGCTATGGATTTCTGAGCTGGGGTGTGGTATACTTGACGAAGACGGAAAAGTATATCTTCTCAAGTAAGTCATTGATCACTGAAAATGTACTTGGCATCTAATGTGCAAAAGCTATGGGATGAAAAATTAGTGTCTATGGCAATGGGAACATAATGCTCTCCATGGCACAGATATTCTCACACACTTCAGTAGAACATCCCTATTAAGACTGCCCAAGGACTGGCGTCAAGTGGTTTAATATAGGGGTCGTCTCTTTAGGGACGTTTGCAATGGTCTTTTTATGAAGACTTGGGAATGTTATAAATCATCTTATAATAGAGGTGGTGTATTTATAGAGGTGGTTTTGATTGAAGGTTCTAATGTACACATAGCCCAATTAGCAAAGTGGTGGTAATCCCTAGTATTTGAACCCATGTGACGCCTTTTGCGTCTTTATGACATCACACTACTCCACATGACGCTGTCATGGCTGCCGCTGTCTGCTATTTTTGTTATAAAACCGCCAATTAACAACCATCAGGGCCATCTTGACGATGAAAAACATATTCGTGCAAAACTACACAATACCATGAATGATCTCCTGTAGTTAGATGACGTCCAGCTAGTCAGGCTAAAGAGGAGATAGCCAAACAAAGTCCAAAAATTAGGGTATTAATATATAGGATTAATATATAGGATTATAATGCATATCGACTAATATACACTAACTTTTTTTTTGCTTTATTCAATAGATCTACTGCCACTAGGTATCAATGAATGCACTGCCAAAATACAGTGTTCTTGTATGACTGTTTACTATAGTCATATCTTTGTGCGTGTGCAGGTTTAGAGACGTCTGAGACCTCTCTGGCTGTGACGTCCAAGCTGTGGAAGCCTCCGGGAGAATGCTTCGTGATCCTCACTGCAGTGGCTCCATCTGGAAAATATGTCACCTACAGGGAGACCATAAACAACTAGAGGAAAATCAATGGGCTATCAAGGTTTCAACTTGAGTTGAGAACTGATTTAAGAAAATTATTTGGCAAAGAAATAATGCTAATTATCATGACTTGTAATTTATCTCAATGTAGTCAGTGTTAAATTGAAGAATGATTAAATGTAGAAAACCATAGCCTTTTTCAAACTATCTGTTCTCTTATTTTTAGGAGATTTTACCATATAGTTTTAATATTTCATTCATATTCACATTGTTTGTGATATTTGGTGTTTATATAAACAAATGTAGTCCCATCTGAGCATTAAATTCTACTAAACTTTACAATAAATGAAGCAATGTGACAATATATACATTTTTATATTATATCTAGTATTCTACACATATCTAGTTTAAATACGTTTATGTATTGTATTATTTTGTAGTATTTTGTATTATTGTTCTTAAATATGATTACTTTCTGGTTATAATAATTTTTCAAGAAATGGTGTTTAAATAAACAAAATAGCATTAAATATTTACCATACATATTAATAGTTACAAACACAATGCATGAAATAAAACATGCTACCTAATCATAATCAAAATATCTCTGGTTCAATATTTTTAAAAGAAATAAAATGATATATTTACAAGTTAGTGCAGACAACTGATGTATATACACAGTATAAGTTAGTGCGAAGACCAATGATGTTTATGGGCAAAGCCATCTGTCTAAATTTGGCAAGAAATGACAATTACATAGCACTTATTTTACAGGTTTGATATTGTATCTATACAATTAAGTTGCAAATAAAGAACACCTAGTTTAAGAATCTCAAATGCTTTATCATAGCTATACCACCAAACATAGACTAAAAAAAATGAGAGCAGCCTTCACATACCTGTAAACAAATTAATTCACATTTTATTTTTCAATGTTAGTATTTAACCAAGATTATTTGAGGAAAAGTATTGATGGATTATCGTTTGAAAAATTCTGCTGTACATAATGACCATATCAAACCAAATAATAATAGTCCGTGCTAAAAGGGGCAACGATTTGAAATACATCTTTTAAATTGAACAATGATAGTCTTCATAAAAAGACCATTGCAAACGTCCCTAAAGAGACCACCCCCATATTTAACCACTTGACGCCAGTCCTTGGGCAGTATTAATAGGGATGTTCTACTGAAGTGTGTGCCAGGAGAGCATTATGTTCCCATTACCATGGACACTAATGTTTCCATCCCATAGCTTTTGCATATTAGATGCCAAGTGCTTTTTCAGTACTGATAGGTCGCACTTGTTTTCTTTCAATTCTCCTCTCACTGTTCTACCAAGCAAGCTCCTACCACTGTATTGAGATAGCTGAAGAGAAATCTTCCATTTAACTATATCAAGTGGCCCTGACGGGACTCGAACTCACGACCCCAAGGTTGTGAGACCAGAATGAAACCATCATCCCAAGCAGCGGGCTGTTATAAGTGGTCTTTCTTTGTAAACAATATTACTATAAGTTCAGCATAGCTCCTTAAACTTAGAAATATTGACTTTATATGGTGTATGGTGGTTGCTTGAGCAGTAATTCGGCACTTACTTGAGAGAGGGTGCACTTGTGTATCTGCTTGCAAATTTTCAAGCTGATTCATCAGAGTTTAGTTTCGTGAAACGGGTATGAGTGACTGATGGTGTTTGTTGGGAAACCACCATTGTTGGGCTTTCTGCAGGTAACTAAAAAATAGGTATTTTTTGTTGCAACTCAATTTAAAAGAAATCCACACACGCCAGGCTGTCATTTTTAATATATGTTGGACACAGTCGTTTGCTGTCTTGTGAATATATGCTAGTGTGTATTGATACGCTATAGATATGAAGGATTTGAGGCGAAATGAGGCCAGTTTTGCTGTCTGGGTGTAAATTTTGTGATCATTAAGTCACCTCCAGTCAGATTTTCATGGCACCAGAGTGTGGTGTGGACTAAAAATGTATGTTTTACATGGAATTTAATTGAATCTGCGTCTCTTTCCGAATAAAAACACATATACGTTCTATATGTTTATCGAAAACTGAATGTGACATGAGAAATCTACCTAGATTATGATTCTTAAACCTAGTGGTAGCAGGTTTGGGATATGTCTGTGGATAGGATATCTTGTCTCTGGTATTCGTCTTTGCACTTTGAATATGATTTTAAGCAACAGAGGAATTTTAACTATCTAGCAATCATTTAGATGCAAAGATAATGTAAAGCTTGAGTATACCTCTAATACATCAGATGATCTTCAAAAAGTAACCCAGCTTAGTGACATAAATATAGATGGGAAAAGCGTATAGATGTCTGAATCATATAACATTACAAGGAGGACATAAATTGACAATCCAACCTAAAACCAAAGCAATGTAGTTTAAGGGTTTGACCACCCCATTACTACTTTGGTTTCTCTCTCAGGTTTCTCTCTGACTGAGAGAACATAATTATGTCTACGAACAAGATTATCAATAAGAGAGCAGCAAGCTTTGAAAATGTATTATTCATATAGTGGAATTTTGAATTATGATCACTGCTATAACAAGACCGTTCCTCATGTTCCCATAAAGAGATCATCCCAAATCTCCATACCTCATTGAGACCACTTTCTATTTAAAAAAAAACTCTCATTAGTCAATATTGGTCAATAATAGAGACAAATGGTTAATAACAGAAGGGGTCTATTCATATATTTTCATTTTCTATAAGTAATGATTCATTTATTTATTTTGATGAGCTCTACAGGCTAATTGATTTTATTTGGAAAAGCTTAACCCTACATAACCACTGGGAAACACATATATATTATTCAATAGCACTAAAAATGCTAATAAGACCTTCCCAAAATTTCCTCCTCATGTGGGATTCGAACCCACGACCTCTGGGTTGAGATGATATCAGACCAAGTATGTAAGCTAGGGGTTACGGAGACAACGGTTCAGCCGTGTAACCTTGTAACAGCTTGCTGCTTGGGATGATGGTATCATTCTGGTCTCACAACCTTGGGGTCGTGAGTTCGAGTCCCGCCACATTTTGTAATAAAAAGCTACTCGTTATGCAATGCAATCATACATGGCCGGATAGCTGAGATTTCAAGCTTTCCAACGGTATATGATGTTCTTTCCCGAATTGAGTGAGCCTATATTTTGCTCCGTCCCATGCACTATAAGTGACATTAATTGCAGACTTTGGAAAACAACCAAATGAATGCATAATAAGCCTGGGCCCCGGGTGAATAAACGTTATTTTATTTCCGGTATTACTTTTCCGCTCGTTTAACTGCCGTCCGCTAATTTTCGTGTGTATAAAAATATTTTATCGATTTCATTCCCGCAGTTGGCTGTGTTCTCGCCCGTTAAGGCCCCCAATTCACATGGCCGATCCTCGCTCCAGATCTTCCAAAAGACCCCCAATTTGTCATTTCGGGGTGGATTGTGCGTTATCTGGCCTAAAATGTGGAGTGATTTGGCTGGCTCGGCAGGGAATGGGCCGTTTGTGGCGGGTTCTGGACCGATTTTTCATATTTCGGCTTGTGTGCTCCAAACCTCACCATCGGCATAGTTTTTTGGGCTGTTTGGGGCGCTTTCGTCACTATTTGCAACATCCTTAGGTCTTTTTGCTGAATTGTGGTCTCGTCTGCTGGATTGGGAAGACGTATAGTGACAGATGAAACCGTAGTAAGAGCCGCCACTAACGTTACAATCGGAAGCAACAGAAGCATGGAACGGAAGCATCTTTTTCAACAGCACGATGCTCCAATATTAGGGTTGTCTACATGGAAAAAAAGACGCACTTCTGCCAGTTTCGGGCCCAAAAAGTGTTATTTTGACTTTTTTTCGGCCTGTAGGCTACCGTTTTGGATTATTGAGTTGTTGATCTGTATCAACGTTTTGGATTTCTGCTTCGTCTGGAGAACTAACTTATTGATCGTTATGTCTCTCTGCTAACTGTGGGTTTGCTGACAAATTTCATAAAGATGTTCCCGTTGTATGTTGTGCTAGTTCCAAATGGTCCCATTAGCTTTGCCTTTTGATCCAGTCCATCTGAAAAGTCAGAGACCGTAATTGCAGACGATCCCGTAAGCTTTACGTACAAAATATGCAATGATGCAACATAAAAAGGCTGCAAATGTTGAGGATTTCATCGTTGTTTGTGACCTGAAGGGTTAAACTCAAACGCATATTCACGATGACTAGACAAAGAATAATAGGTTTGTCCCTCTTCTCCACGGCATGAATACCATTTTATGTTACGTAGTAGGAGTAATTCTGTATATGTCTCCGTATGTATCAAGACCTTGGGTGCCGTCTGTTTTATATTAGATACTAAAGAAGATACCATGGCAGCTGGTGGTGTGAAATGGGAGGGGGAACACGTGGCACTTTAGTGAGAAGTGGCACTACAAGTGTGTGAGCATAGGCACTCTTTAGTGACGCTTGGCGTTAGCTCAAATTACAATTACCATTCTCAACCTGTCAGAAGTACACCCACGGCAGAACACACACACACATAAACACACACACACACACACACACACACACACACACACACACACACACACACATTCCACACACACACACACACACACACACACACACACACACACACACACACACACACACACACACACACACACAAAACACACACACACACACACCACGGTGTTACACACACACACACACACACACACACACAGCCCTGAAAATGACACACACACACACACACACACACACAGCAACAGGATGACTGGATTTCAGTGGGGCCCCATGACAAGATTCAAAATGCCTGGTTCAACATGTTACGCGATTATAAAACAGTTTTGCAGGACTTGCCTGAATTTACATGTAATAAGGTGAACAGTGGTGGCTATGAATTTTAAAAACAGTCCTGATTGAAGAGTCGACGCGTTTGTGACAAGTAATTAATGATGGGCAAAATAACGTGTCGTTGACTTTTTTTATTGCATCTTAAAGAATACCATATTTAATTATCTATTTTTTGTTAAATAGATGTTCACATTTTTTTAATGTGTTACTTAAGACACATATCAATGTGGTTATAACCATCTATTTTGCGAAGGCAGATGCCCCCAGCCAGACCGAGGAAAGCACTAAACATTGGATTTTCCAGTAAATATATCTGATAAACAGCAGCAAGAAACAAAAATTTTTACTGTCCATTAACAACAGTGCACATTTCTGTGGTTACATTTTGCGATGTGATTTATTTCACGTCACCATGTCCATTTTCAGGTGTATGGTTATGTTTTTCGTTAACGCATACATGACCACCCACCTTCAAAAATTGAGAAATAGTCTGATAGAAAACGATTTTATAGTGGCTGTAAAGATTTTTAATTCAGGCAAAATATGAATGAGAATGTATCTCGAGCTTGACCCTTCAGATTACCTAATCCCATGCTGTTTTAAAAAGGCATAGTACTCAAAAGCCGATAAAATGATTTTCATCTCCTCACAAAAAAAACTGTTGATTATACATTTCTGGACCAGATTTGGAGACTTTAAATATTTATTTTTAAACCACGATATAGTTGCAAATGCATAAGGCCCCCATAGTTTTCATCAAGCATAAGCTACATGCCTGAGCTGAATTTAGGTAGTGTAACCTTCAATATAAGGCAAAAATATCACCATTTTCGGATAGTGGACAGACATGTAGAACGAGCGTCGTGATTCTAGCGCTAGACTTGCGTCACGCTTGGAAGTCCAACCCATGCCTGGTGGCGCCCTTCCACCCCGTGTACGCCAGAAGCATGAACGTTATAGTTCGGGGGACGGTATGAGCTATGTGTACGCAGAAACCATATTGAAAACAGAGAGGGAGGCTCAAAATGTGTGACCACCCGGATTTCAAAGTGTATTTTTACGCACAAAAACTAAGTTTCCGAATATATGTGCGATATACAATATGTCGTCTGGTCATTTGTCTCGAACTCCAGACAGAAAGATTCGTGGCTCGTCTCGAGAAAAAACAGTGGGTAATGGAATGTCTGGTCTGTTGTCGGGATTGTCTGATAGATTTTTGTCGTACGTGGTTCATCCGTGGAGATACGCCGATCATAGTGCCTCGTGTTTTTATACGTCGAAGTACGTGGCGTGATTTCACGGGTCGATGTCCGAGCGAAGCCTTTTGGAATGTTCAGTATTTCCACCATATGGAATTTCATACCATACGTGGAGTGTATGCATATTACCGTGATACAAACGTACATTGTCCGTAAAACGTCCGCGCAATACGCTATTTATCCCATGTTCGTCTGTGCTGGGTTTTTTTCAGTACTTTGCTACCAAAATCTCATATTTGCGTGAGTGTATGTGGAATGTACGTGGACAATCCGTGTATCATCTGTGTTTTGTAAGTGTATTGTCAGTGTATCATCTGTGTTTTGTAGGCGTTTTGTCATTTTTTTTCACACGCGTACGGAGCCCCGCTATCAAGAAAACACCAAAACATTTGTACGTCCTACATACGTGGCTCATCCGTTTTTTTCTATGTGTCAGTGAATTTAGAAAGCCTTTCGGACCTTCCCGGTCCTTCGTCAGTCTGCCAACTGCCTAATCGTCACGTGATCGTGGTGTGACGTGGTCGGCAGAGGCTGGTAGGATGAAACAAAGAAGACGATGGTGGGAATACCATATGGGAAGGTCTTGTCAGAGGCGGTGAGAAGGATCATGAGTGGTTATGGATGTAGTGCCTACTTTAAACTGGTGAACACTCTTAGACAGTTACTGGTAGCACCCAAGGATCCAGACAAGAAAGAAGACGCTTGTGGTGTGGTTTACCAAATAAACTGTGGTGGATCAGGTTCTGAAGGATGCAGTAGCTCCTACGTGGGTGAAACATCAAAGACCCCTAAGACCAGATTCGACCAGCATAGACGCCCTAGCAGCACCTCCTCACACGTCTCCTTGCATCTACATCACCCAGACAGAGAGAGCCATCACATATCCCTGGATAACATCAAGATAATAGACCGTGACCAGAACACTTTTGAAAGAAAGATCAGGGAGGCCATTCACATCAGGCGCCTCAAGCCCGACCTCAATAAGAACGTGGGGGGCGCCGACCTGCCAGCCATCTACACCAACATCCTACCAGACACTGCCGATTACGTCACACCAACATCCTACCGAGAGAGAATCAGTTTGATTCATTTAAGATGCGATCGCATATCATCAAAAGCGGGATGGGATATTTTGCCGTCATCTTTGATACAAGCGTAGAGCGTGTATTGGCTCAAGTTCATTGAACGTTGCAACTTAGCAAAACAGGATAATCGTGACATATTAAAGTCAACAACACTGATACTCAGAATTTGAGTGAGTTTGCATGTGTGCTGAGTTGTCCTGGGACAAGTGGATCATACGGCTGGCTGGGAATTTTGGAGCAAGTGGGAGAAAATGGGTGAGACCAACTCTATAATAAGACCACTTCTCATGGGCCTGAGCCTTCAAAAAGTGTGAACCTCTGTAAGAGGTCATCTTTCTATTGAGACCACTTGAGGTTAGGAGACTGCACAATTACTAGATGGCCTTTTTACTGGATATAAATGACATTTTGATCTAGTTCATCTTGTGTATGTTGACAAACCTACAATTCATCCTGTTTTCTTTTGCTGTTTTTGAGAATGTATTTGGCTTGTTTACTGTTTACATAACTTTCTTACACATATAGACCAGTTTATATAGATACACTTTAAAAAAGCATCACACGAATCACTGAAAATGTCTTCCATGGCGTAGCGTTAAGTTTATGCGTAAAGTGCACTCACCAATATTACAGTCAATGTCGTTTACAGTAATAGACGACTGTTCATAAATGTACTTCTGTATAGATCTTGAAAACCTAATTAATATTGCACAATGCACATGACCACAGTCATTGACTAGAATATTAACATCTATGCCACTGTAAATATACATATCTTGTTGACATCTTACGCATCTAGGTCTCTGATGACCTCTTCTATATGAAAACCTCTTTTCTTGGTCTGAATCCTACAAAATGGCAACCTTCATATAGAAAAAATGCGATCTAAAGACCACCTCACCATTGAGACCACTTTCAGCTGGTCCCACAAGTGGTCTTAATAAAGAGGCTGTACTGTATGTACATGTCTCAAGGTCGTGTCCTCAAGTACATTATTAAGGCCACTTCCGCACAGAGACCCAAACCTCCATAAAGAGACCACCTGTCACTGAAGCCACCTGAAGTCTTCGTAGACACATTATTGTAGCTGTTATTGACTGACCGTACACCACTTCACTGTACATCTTCTTACCTCATGCTACAAACCGAGTGTCTGGTGCACAACTGTAGGTGCTGTCAAGAAGACTTCATAAGTTTATTGTGTCTGAGTCCTCAATACACCCAAAGGAGGAACACGTTTTCATTGAACATTTGACGTTTTTACCCTCACTGTCAACATGTCATGATGTGATTCAAATTCTTTCAGTCATTGGTGCATCATCATCCAACTATTATAGCCGAGAATAAAGCTTAAGATAAGCTAAAATTTACCGAGATGTGCGTCTGATAAGTCAGGGTCAATCAGTTGGTAAATTTGTGTTTATTTTAAGATTTCTGCTAAAATCAAAAGCACTATTTTCCAGATCCTCCACTAAAGGCCAGTTCTCTAGTTAACTTTTTTCATTCTTCCTGTCACACTGCGCCGCTGCGTTGATAGATTAATACAGTTGCATCCTTGAAGCCCAATATCACGTGGTTATCGCCTCTCGGGAGTTTTCAACACTCTTCAACAGATAGGAATGCAATTACACGCCGCCTACTGCTTCTTTTCCAGCTTTAGAAATGGTTTTCTGTGAGATAAAATAAAGAACGTACAGAATCTCATCAACGTTTCTCAATAAAACCGCATTTCCCCCACTTCAATACAAGAAGTTCTCATTGAGTTTTCCATGATGCATTTTTTGTTTTTGATAATATACAATAGAATCTTGTTACCATGATATTGGATTATTGCGTATCTTGAATTTTCTGTTATCGAGGTTAGTTTAATTTCCCTAAAAAGCACATTCTGAACTTTTTACCGGTGTTGCACAGATTCGAGACAATGAATTTTCTTCTGTATGATTCAGTGCTTGGGGTCGTGAGTTCGAGTCCCGCCAGGGCCACTTGCCATAGTCAAATAGAAGCTTAGGGTTGTAAAACCTGTCTCAGCTATGTCCATACAGTAGTAGAAAATGATTGCTAAAAGGATGTGTGAGAGAGACAAGTTTGAAAATAGTATATGATTGACACAAGAGTGTGTAGAGAGCGCAATACGTCTTAGAGCGGCTTTTGTCGTTTAATACAAATGTTGTATGACCACCACGCGAGTATGCAAACAACAAACACAAATTTTATTTAATATTATTGCCAACTATAGCTATATACCTACAATCGAGTTATTATCATAGGAATATTAGTATTTCTTGAATATCTCTTATTATCCTTCAGTCACTCGTGGACGTATACATACGATGATATATGGTTACTTACATTTGCCCACCCACCCCCTCGTTCATCCGGATATATCGATTTTACGAATTTTATTCCAGCATCCCAACGTGTCCGATTAAACGAGGTTGTACTGTACATTGTTTGAAAAACATTACTAATGGATTATGCACAATGCAGTATGAGAACGACAATAATTGACAAATATAACGTTCAATATTGATTTGATACCAGCATCATGGGGAAACGTTAGCCTAATACACGTTAGACTCTTTTCATTACATAATTAGCAAAATAATGAGCACTATTTAAAAGGGCTAGAGAAACAGTACTTTTTGTCTGGGCTTTGCTTTCCATTTTGATATTGACTGTCGTAAAATCTTATTTTTTATAACCTAGTCATGAGGGCAAATTTCCCCCTCCCCTGTCAAATTCACAACCCAAGTTTTGATCACACGATTTGGCATTTTTGGCAAATGCCTTCATTAGCATTCATCATCAGACACTCAGCAAAACTCATTACAATTCATCTAGTTACACTTGTGCCAAATTCAATAAGGCAGTATAGACTAGTCCTTGTAGCATTTTAGTGCCGGAGACTTTATCCAAGCTGCCATTCTTTTCTTGCAAACAAAAAATAGCACATACCACTATCTACCACCAATGCCCACAACCACAGGCAAACGTTGACTGGAATCTGGACCATTGACCGATGTAAATCACCAATGGTGTAAAAGCCCAAGCTACTGGCGGATCCAGGTTTTCAGGTGAGCACCCCCCTCCCCTTTCCCTCCTGAATATGCCTATGCACCGCTCCAAATAACCTAAATATCCTATGGGTGATTTTTGTAGACAGTTATTATGCATTATTCCTAGTATTTGTTGTTGTGCCGTCTTAACTGCTGTACAAAATAAGTGCCAAAGATTATTTTAAAAAAAGTTTATTTGATTTTGCTGAGCGTTTTTCGAACATAAAGTTCCTCATCAGAGCTAAAATATCAAAAAGGTAGCCTTTTAGATATTTTAGTGAAACTTTATGTTCAAAATTAAATAAACTTATTTTTTTTACATCTTTGGCACTTATTTTATACAGCAGTTAAGACGGCACAACAACAAATACTAAGAATAATGAGAGGACGTGTTTTCCGTAAGAAGATTCTGCAGTTCAAATAATGAATTTGGCTTAGTTATTATGCAGTAGATGAAACCCGTACATATTCCACACAAAACCAGATGTCATGCTATACACAGCTCCGTGTCGGGATATCAAAGCGTTTCTACATTCTTGCATACATAATATTATATCTACTAAGTCCGAGTATCCGTTTGTTCATTTCATTACTACTTTCCAATTCTCTTATACCCCACAACCTGGTAGAAAACTCCCTGAATCCTCGTCGATCATTTAAGTGGGGTTAAAATGAAACCTATATGGACCCGCTAAAAATAGGCTTTTCAAAGAAACCATTCATCTCGCTCACGTTCAATCCGTGAGTCTGTGAGTCTGTGAGTTGAGTCCGAGTCAATTGCGTTTTCTTGTCGGCCAATTACTGGACAATCAGCGGTATTTTGTGGCCCCATCGATACGACGAAAACCCGCTTCATACAGACGCTAACTAGGTGACGGCGGCCTTGTGCTGAAAGAGCAAAGTGTTTTCGTGTTCAAACAGGAAATCGGTGTTTTTATTTAATGCTGTGCCTGTAGTTGATTTCCACATACAGAGTAGAAGCTCTCGATTGAGGCTAACCTCAAGTGGTCTCAATAGAGGTGGTGGAGAGACAAAGCGGATTCTCAACTCTAGTAATTACCGTAGCTGTGGACCAAATACAAATAAGGAATTGAACACTGTACAGGAATACAAATGGATGCATTAATTTCCAATATAACTGGTGCTAATGTTATTGGCAATGTGTCGTTGGAGACCACTTTTAAAGTAAGACTGGCTTTGCAGTGCCATACCTCTATAGGGAAACCACTCCTCTATTGCGGCTACTTTTCTTGATGGCAG
>JAGTTF010000226.1:0-20875 GCA_019095985.1 Streblospio benedicti
TATGCTGACTTTCCCTGGTGAAGGTGTAGATGAACATGAGAAGCTTTTTGGCATGTCTGTGCTGGTCAGACTTGATTTTCAGTGTTGTTGATGTTTCACCAACATGTATGTACTACTATATCGCTTTGGAGCCAGATCCCCACAGCATATTTGGTAGACCAGTTCACACATCATCCTCTTTCTTCACAGGCTCCTTAGGTGCTATGAGCAACTGCTTAAGACTGTTAGGTGCTACATTCATATAGTCCCTCAATAATCTTACAAACTGAGGTAAGTCTTTTACATATGGTATTCCCACCATTGTGTTTTCTTCAGGTTGTTTTAAAAAGCTCTCTATATCCAGCTAGTCAATGTATGCTTAGGAATGATGTACATTTTTGTCACGCTCCTAAAAGTGGAACAATGTTATCTTTATTTTTGGACCCCCTAAAAAGTGGAAGTATCAGATGTGTGACATAAATAAAAAAACCTCTACACAGCATTTTATTTTTGCATCATTATTCATTCATTGATGATGATATTTGATGTATAAATGATATAAAAAATACATACTAGTAATTAAAGTAATAAAAATATCAAGACTTAGACGCTATCACAATTCATGGATGTATGGGTGAAATTTTTAAATTTCTAATGCCACGTTCAAAATAGCAAATGCACGGGTAGATGAATCTGATATGAAAATTTTCACTGTGTGTGGAAAAATCTTTGACCCACCAAAAAAGTGAATATTAGATTTTTTTGACTAAAACCCCACCCCCTCTCCCTACTCAAGTGGAACACTTCCATTTTTTTAATGTGGGACAAAATGTACATCATCCCTTAACAAAAACACACACAAAAGTAGTACAGTAAAATGATGTTTAATCTAAACTTGTGTAGACAAGTATCTAATACTATCAATAGAAGAATTGTTACTGTCTTCCATATCATTGTCACATGGTAGCAGTATTGATTAACATGAGTCTAGAAACTGAGCTCAGCTGTAAACCAATTGAAATACCCGATGACTCATATCCTAGTACTTAGTATACACACTCTTCACTGTCCGAAGTCAAGTCTGTGTCTTTGACAAATTTTGAACTGACAAAATTAACTGTCATGCGTCAGTGACATTGACAATCTAAGGTATTTTGTTAATCCGGGACGGGTTGTAATCCTGTATGAATCTATGATATGCTAGTCAACTTCATTACATGCCATTGCATAGGCAAAGACAAGAAGTCAGATTTATCCTAACATTAACATGCAAAATCATATTGTTTTTTACAAACTGTTAATGAAGTACTGCAGCCTTGCAGCAGGTTTACTGTAACATCGGATTACTTGGAAAAGTTTAGATCTAGACTAGTCATAACAGTTGTTCAACATGAACATTGATCAAGTTGTTATGTAGACCTGTGCTACATTTTAGCTTGACGTGGGATTAGGATCAACAAATGCTGTTCCAAATATAGTTTACAAAAAGGTGTTAGACATTCTTGACAGCTTATAATAATGGATATTTCTGACTTGATCGATGATTTTTTGTTGACCTACTTTCAGCCATGCATTTTTAAATTTCCAGACAAGTACTACATGAGTACTCTTTGTCTGTGGGTATTTTTCCTGTTGTAATACTCCATAACATTTGTTGATAGGGAATGTCATGTGATGTAGTTTTTTCAGCAGAGTTCGAAAGCACCTTATTTTAAGTGCTTTTTACACATTGTTTCAAAGATTATACAAAGTGTCTGTGATGATTGCATTGTGACTTGAGGACTATGTATGTTCATATAAATAAACAAAAATTAACTTGTTATGATATGGCCGAATGTACACTTCAAGGATGGGCTTGACGTAACCAATCATGCGTTCAGCATAACCGTTACTTTGACTGTATGTGTGACTAGAAGTTTTGTCGGTGATTCCCAATCATTCATGAAGTCCTTGAACTCCTTAGAATCATCATATTGTGGTCCATTGTCACTGTAACAGACTAATGGCTTTGCGAAGATAGAGAAAATATCTTTGAAATAATGCAATTACTTATGAAGACTTTTCTGTTTTTAGGAGTCTACACAGGGCTTTGAAAATTCGTCAGCTACAATAACACATTTACGACCTTTTTAAAGTGAAGATATCAGTGTGAACCGCTTCCCAGGGTTTGGTTGGGACTGATCTTTTCAAACATTGATTCTCTACTTTGTGATCTTTGAAATCTTTGGCAGAGTTCACAGTCTTTAACCGTGTTAATCACATCCTCATTAATGCCTGGCCAATACACGCTTTGTTTGGCTGTATTGACACACTTGACCTCCCACCCTGATGAGTTGGATGTATCTTTTCCAAGTATTGTTGTCTCAAAGCTATTGGTACTATAGTCTATTTCCATAGAAAACTAGGCCATCTTCTATGTTCAGACAATCTCTAATAGATCAATATGGTTTTAAACATGTTGGTAAACTCGGGGATCTATCTGGCCAACCTGATATAATGACTTGTATTAGACTTCTTAAGACTTCATCTTTGTTGGTATATACCCTAAGCTTCATCATTGTATCAGAGTTTTCTATTATACCATGGATCGTATGCTCCAGTAGTTCAATAGTATTCCTGGAACTTGGCTGAACTCTTGATCGATAATCAGCAAACATCATCTTTGCTCCAGGCTTATATGTGACTGTCACATCATATGACTGGATGCGAAGTAGCATTTGCTGCAATCTTGGTTGGCACTCAGACAACTGCTTAGTGACTATTGTTTCAAGAGGCTTATGGTCGCAATGTATATTAACATGCTTGCCATAAATATATATATGGATCTTTTAAGAGCAAATACAATGCCTAAAAGTTCACGTCCAATATTAGCATATCTTGATTCAGTCTGGGTTAAAGACTTGCTTGCAAAAGCAATGGGCCTATCATTCTGGATCAGAGCGCATCCCAATCCAAATAAATACGAAACCGGGTGAGTTGTTGAACATGATTTTGTTATTAGGCGAGTTCTTGTGGCGAATCACGATGAGTCCGAAGGACGAGTCGTGATTCGCCACAAGAACGAGTCCTAATAACAAAATTCAATTGTTGAACCCGGTTTTTTGTATTTATCATTCTGCTTTAAACGTTTGACATCGATTTAAAAGTAACTATCCTAAAAAACATGTTTAATTCTGGAATTTGTTGAGTAAATCCATATATGTAGATCGCGTAGAAATACACTCCATAATCACCACACTAATCATCCCGAATTTTTTCCCCGCTTCAAACACAATATCACGTTTTATTAATTGTCATCAAATATTCCAGTGAATATTTTGAATTCTTTCATCTGTTAAATGCACATAACTAAGTGCGTAGGTCATCATATCTTGAATCTGTTCATGCGATATTGTCGACATAAATTTTTTTTTCGTCTAAGTGTCAAAAGGAGGTCACGGCTTAATAGCAAATCAATATATGTTCTTAGGCCCAACTTAAAGTAGTATATACGCAGCATTGATAACAGTACTGTTTTTGTTGTCCAGTATATTCAAATTACATGGTTGAAAAAAAATCAAATTAATGTTGCAATGGATAATTTTATCATGAGGATATTTGTAGATTGACAATTATCAGATTGTGTGTGATTGCATTAGACTTCTAGCGGGATTGTAGATGATGTATTGACAGAAAAAATCAAAGTTCAAAAGTTTTTAATTCATTCTGAAGTCATGAAACGAACTGATTTTTAGTATGTTTTACATAGTAGTACATTCATAAAACTCTGACAAAATAACATTCTGTAATCATAACTGCCTCATAACAAATGTACATGTAAGAAAATACTAAATTCCTACAACAATCTTATCTAGACTTAGCAGAACTAACTAAAAGTGTATACTGTAGATCAATATAATACAGTACAATATTTGTTGTCATATAAAAAACATAGCATGGCTGTCTACCTAATAGAAATACAAAATCAATAATGATGCTAACACAAGAAAGGAAAATCTCAGCCTGTATCAAAGTTAATAAAACTAAATCAACACATTGTTTTAACAAGCTGTGTCTGTTTCACACAAGTCTATATACATAACTTAATGTTTTACATACCTCTGTGAGAGAACTAATCTTTTACTGACACATATATTTTCGATTTACAGGAGAGCACAAGCCCTACTTCATATTTTTACTCCATCAGGAGACGCCCAGCCAGACAAATCAATAGTTCAGATCAATCAATAGCAAGAAGCTAGGTGGACAGCACACACACACAAGGAGGTGCTGCCACCTGGTAGTAAAATTGTTAATACACACACATACACATGTCCATTCAAGGCTACTGCCAGTACATGGCTCCCCTGGATTCATCTTGGAATCCACAAAATATAAAGAATACTATGGCTCCTCGACGGGGTCTTCCTCCGGTCTGTAGAGAAACACCAACTTGTGTATTGGTCTGTCGTAGGTCGATGTAGCGGTTTTCACCTGCACCTTTCGGATTAGCAAATCTTCACTTGGGTAGGTGTTTACAATGATGGCGTAAGGCCACTGGCATCGTGGTAGATTTTCGTCTTTTAACAGTACAATGTCTCCCTTTTTCATGTTTTGCTGTGGTTTCTGCCACTTCTTTCTAGCAGTTAGAGTTGAGAGGTACTCTTTCTTCCAGCGAGACCAAAATTCATTTGCTAGAAATTGAATTCTTCTCCATCGCTTTCTACAATACATGTCCTCCTTGACAAACTTCCCTGGCGGTGGCATAATAACCTTTGATTTCAGGGTGAGAATTTGACTAGGAGAGAGGGGTTCGATAGAATCATGATCTACTTCATGATAAGTCAGAGGTCGGCTGTTAACTACAGCTTCCACTTCAGCTAGCAGTGTTAGCAGAAGTTCATCATTTAATTGTGATCCATGTTGGACTAACAACCCTGACAAGATGGCTCTCACTGATTTGATCATCCTCTCCCAGATGCCTCCCATGTGGCTGGCATGAGGCACATTAAACTTGAATTCCACCCAATCACATTTGTCCTTCAATAATTCTTGTTTTATTTGATAATCATTCATTTCCTTGAGAGCGGCCTCAAGCTCTCCCTTGCCTCCCACAAAATTCGTACCACGATCACATGATAACTGCCGGACAGGACCTCTTCGAGCTATGAACCGACGATAGGCATTTAAGAAAGAACTTGCTTCCAGTGTGTGCGCAACCTCGAGATGGATTGCACGTGAGCTCATGCACGTGAAGACTACACCCCAACGCTTTTTCTCACTCCTCCCCTCCTTCACGTAGAAGGGTCCAAAGAAATCTACTCCAGCATATGTGAATGGTGGGGCTGGTTCTACGCGTTCTCTAGGTAAATCTGCCATTTTCTGTCCAGCTGTAGGACCACGGAGTTTGCGACAGATTACACACTTCCATATGTATCCAGCTACTGCCGATCTTCCCTTCAATATCCAATAACCTGAGGTTCTGATTTCATTCATGGTGATTCCTCTCCCTGAGTGTCCGGTACGTGCATGGTAATGGGCTATGACGAGTCTTGTTATATGGTGCTCCTTAGGTAGGATCACTGGATGGGCCAAATCCTGGGGTACATTTGCTCTTTTGATCCTTCCGCCCACACGGATTAACCCATCACTATCAACATATGGATCAAGACGGGATAAACGGTTATTCTGTCTGATACGGTTTTGCTTTTTACCCCAAGAAATCTCTGCAGATTCTGATTCAATCTTGGATAATGATTCAATTTCCTTTGGGAATGCTTGCAGCTGCGTAACTCTGATTATTTCTCTCTCTGCCTCTTTCAATTCATCTACATTGATGGGAATGTAGTTCGACTTTAACCTGGCTCTCAATGTCTGAATATTTTCTACATTTCTTGGCCTTTTGACGGTACGCATCTTCAGCCTATTCTTGAATCTAAGACACAGAGCTACAGCCTTCAATGCCAGGTGCCAATTTGAGAACCTATCCAACCTGGATATTATGTCAGCAAAAGATACCGTCTGAACATCCATATTTGTTACGTGTACAACAACTCTTTTCACTTCCGGGTCGTCACAGGAGAGTGGAGAATTTGGCTTTCCCAGGGGTAATGGCTTGTCAGAATAGAGGAAAGCTGGCCCTTTCCACCAAAGAGAACTGTTTTTTAGCTCTTCTGCCTTCATTCCTCTGGATGCGATGTCAGCTGGGTTAGACCTTGAGTCTACATAATTCCACTGATCCACAGAAGTAATATCTCTAATAAGTTGCACCCTATTTGCTACAAAGATGTGAAATCTCTTTGAATCGCTGGCAATGTAGCCAAGCACGACCTGGCTATCGGTCCAGAACACATGCTTAATTGCTTCATACTTTAACTCTTTGTTCAGGAAATTGCTGACCTTCGCTGAGGTTACTGCTGCAGTCAACTCCAGCCTGGGGATCGTGATGGATTTCAGAGGAGCAACTCGAGCCTTTCCCATTACTAGGGAGGTAGAAACATTCTGGTGGTCATCAATTAATCTCAAGTAACTGCATTGACCATACCCTTCCTGACATGCATCGGAAAAATGGTGTAATTCCACCTGCTTAATTTCGCCCAGTTGCTCATCCTTGTAGCACCTTGGCACTTCGAGTTTGGCTATCTGAATGAGGTCATTCCTCCAATGGCTCCACCTTATTTTCATATCATCTGAGAGTGGATCATCCCATTCTCCTCCATTTGTCTTACAAATTTCTTGCAACAGCTTCTTTCCCAAAAGCATAAATGGAGCAACCAGACCTAGTGGGTCAAAAATGGAGCTAATGGTTGAAAGTAAACCCCGTCTTGTAAGTGGCTTATCCTGTAACTGTATACGGAAAAGCAGTGTATCGGACTCAAGGCACCACTGAATTCCGACAGCACTTTGTAGTGGCAGATTTTGCACATTCAAATCAACATTTTTCATTGAACCTTGTCTGTCGTCCTCATTGACATGTTGAAGGACTTCTTTTGCATTGGATGTAAATTTATGGAGCCGAAATCCACCCTTTGCGCAAAGCATTCTAGTGGAGTCGATCAACTGTTGGGCCTCTTCAATGCTCGCTACTGATATGAGCCCATCGTCGACATAAAAATCGCTTCTAACGAATTCCGCAGCCTTAGATCCACAGTCTTTCTCGAAAATATCTGCAGTTGTCTTCAGTGCCATATTCACACATCCTGGTGATGAAGTGGCTCCAAACAAATGAACGGCCATCCTGAATATTCTTGGCTCAGTACTAAGATCTCCATTTTCCCACCATAGGAACCTCAGGTAGTCTCGATCTGCAGGATCTACTGATACTTGGTGAAACATGGCCTCAATGTCACAGGTAAGGGCAATCCTGTCCTTTCGAAATCTGCACAAAATACCGACTAGGCTGTTAATTAGGTCAGGCCCTGGCAGAAGGTGTTGATTCAGACTTTGACCTTTGTACTCCGCACTGCAGTCAAAAACAACGCGTATCTTTTTGGGTTTCTGGGGGTGATACACCCCATGGTGCGGCAGGTACCACGTGCGACCCTCTGGACCTTGGATATTGTCTGTAGATACTGGTTCAGCATAGTCTTTACTTATTATTTCTTTCATGAAATCACTGTAATCCGATCTGTACTGAGTATCACGTAGAAGTTTTCTCTTGAGGCTTGCTAATCTTCTTTTGGCAACTTCAACATTGTTTGGAAGGTGAATATTATCACAATCAAATGGTAATGGTATTTCAAAATGACCATCCTCCTTTTGGTGAATACTGCCTTCCACCTGACGTAGGAATCGCTTATCCTTCAATGAAATTTTATCATCAGAGAACTGTTCATTGAAGTCGGTGTTGAACATCTGTCTCACACTTGCACATGTGATTTCCTTGGTTTGAGTTCTATAGGAAAAGTGTTCCATACTGCTATTCCTGCAGTTTCCAACAGCGCCAGTGACACCCCATCCAAGGACAGTTCTGATGGCATATGGATCATTATCGCCAGCACTGACGACCTCGCGTGGCAACAGAGCAACAGAGCAATTGAATCCAATCAACAAACCAATTTCTATATTGTCACGATATGGTACTAGTTTGTTTGAAATTGCTCTTAAGTGTTGCCATTTGTTCAGGGTTTCTGGTCTAGGAATAAGACTCTTGTCAGCTGGGATTTCTGTGCGACTGTAGGTCTTGGGTAAAGACACTTCAACTGGCTCGTTCACCCCTCTCACAACTAGACCATTGACTAGGCTGCTTGTCACAGTCTTCTCAGCTAACACAGTTTTCAGTTTCAAGTTCACTGGTTCACCCTCAATCTGCAGTTCATGTAAGAGGTTGTCTGATATGAAGCATGCGTTTGACTGATTATCTAAGAGTGCATAAGTTTCAATCTGCTTGTTTGGACAATCCTTGTGGTACAAAACCAGTGGCATGACCATGGAGTGAAGTTGTCCTTCAACGTTCTGAAATTGATCATCTGAAGAATCAATCGTATGCGAAGAAACCTTGTCAGTCTTGTCTTTCTTGCTAGTGTCTTCAGGACATGGAGGAGAAGTGGGCAAGTCTCCATACATCAGCTGAGGATTTCTTCGCCTGCAGACCATGTACAGATGACCCTTGCGAAGACATCCAAAGCAAAGACCCTTGCTCCTTGCATATATCTTTCTCTCTTCCAAGGTTTTTGCCTTGAAATCCTGACATTTGTCGATAGTGTGACTGCCCTGGCACAAAGTGCAGGGCATTTGTTCCTTTGGTTTTGGTATGGCTAATGGTTCAGACTTATTGTTTACTTCAGAAGCAAAACTATTTGCTGCAGCTTCATTGTTAAACCTTGGTTTAAATTCATTTCCTTTACCACCTGATTTGCTTGATTTCTTATCAACCTTCTTAACTTCCACTCCTAAATCTTCCGCGCTGCACGCTATTCTTGCTTCATTAGCAACAAACTTGCAGAATTCTGAGAAGGGAGGATAGCAACCCTCATATACCTCTTCTGGTAATGAAGCCCGATGAGTAGGATCACCGTACAGCCATTCGTCCACAATTCTGAACCATCTATTGGCTAAGTAACGTGGTAACTTACGCACAAGCTTCCTGTTTTCTTCAGGGCTGTTCAAGGAGCGAAGGTATGAAATGGATTCCATTGCTGACATGTTATGGTGCAGGAAATCAGAGAATCGTAAAAGACTTTGAGCATCACCTGGTCTTATAGTAGGCCAGTTGTCCATTTGTTTCCTGAATGCTTCAGAAATCTTGAATTTATCTCCATACCGTTTAACTAGAGTTGTCTTGGCTTGGTCGTAAGCAGAAGCACTGTGAAGCGTAAAGTACCACTGGATGGCTGTTTTAGCATCTCCAGCAGTGTATTTATTCAGATAATATAGCCTGTCAATTGCGGAGGTGGTATGTTTTTCAATCAGCACTTCAAATGACCTTATCCATTCTGGGAATTTTAGTAGATCTCCAGTAAAAACATCTGGTTCCATACGGGGCAAGTGATCACGCTTGTTAGACAGCAGATCTGCCAAACGGCTTAGCAGGTTTGCCTGTCCTTCTCTCTGTGAGGTGGGCTCAATGTAGTTTAGTTCTGGCTGTTGCCTTTGATCGACTGTCTGCTTGTGGTCTACTCGCTTTGAATTCATCTGATGTGGATAATTCAGTGGATAAGTAGATGACTGCTGTGTGTGACCTGACATCTGCGGGTTAACACCTTGGGGTTGCGAATAATACATCGAATGGATGGGTGACTGCTGTAGGTGACTGGACCTCGGCATACTGTTGAATGGGTATGTATTCATCTTCATCTGCTGTGGCTGCCTCTCAGGTGAGTTATCATGATTTTGTCGAAACACATCTTGTGGGTGTGAGTTTTGTTCTTGTGAATAGCTAAAAGTTGGTGGGATCACTTGCTGTTGGTGACCAAGCGCATGCATAGCTGATGCCTGTTGTGGGGGCTCCTGTGTGTAGTCTGATGCATGCACATTCATTCGCTGAGTTACGGGGGTTGAGGTTTTCAAATAAGTTGGAACTGGAAGCTCCTCCCTTATGGAAGCAATGTCCCTTTCTAATTCCTTTTGTAGCCTTGTAACTTCCATTTCCAATGCCTCTTGATATTCTAGAATTTTCCGTTTAGTTTGAATTGTTGATGGTGGACAGGACTCTATCAATCTCTCAGGTGGCCTGACAATTCTTCCAGCCCGAGTGATATGTCGCACTGGCTCTCTGGAAGGCTGTGCCTTATTCCTTTCATATGATGCCATCTTCAAATATGATGTAGTCCATAGAGTTTCACTGTACTGACAACACGGTTGAATTTCAAAATCTTTATTTATTCAATATAATTCTTCCATGTGTCTGGGTTCTTAATAACAATCGATAATACCCTCGATTACGTGAAACTGAAACAAAATAACATTCTGTAATCATAACTGCCTCATAACAAATGTACATGTAAGAAAATACTAAATTCCTACAACAATCTTATCTAGACTTAGCAGAACTAACTAAAAGTGTATACTGTAGATCAATATAATACAGTACAATATTTGTTGTCATATAAAAAACATAGCATGGCTGTCTACCTAATAGAAATACAAAATCAATAATGATGCTAACACAAGAAAGGAAAATCTCAGCCTGTATCAAAGTTAATAAAACTAAATCAACACATTGTTTTAACAAGCTGTGTCTGTTTCACACAAGTCTATATACATAACTTAATGTTTTACATACCTCTGTGAGAGAACTAATCTTTTACTGACACATATATTTTCGATTTACAGGAGAGCACAAGCCCTACTTCATATTTTTACTCCATCAGGAGACGCCCAGCCAGACAAATCAATAGTTCACGATCAATCAATAGCAAGAAGCTAGGTGGACAGCACACACACACAAACTTTAGTTATCAACTTTATATTAACAGATTCTAGACTTATGAAGTTGTGGAAGAATTGGGAAAAAACGTCAAAATACCTCCTGCAAATATTAAGAGACTAAACACATGTGTGAAACTAGCGTAAACAAGCCATAAAGCAATGTGTTTCCGCCAAATACAGCATTTAAAAGCTTTCCTGGTTGGCTCTGACTCTTCATTAGCTTACAGTGCCTGTTAGCGATTAGCCAATCAAACGTGCTTGATACAAGAGGGTCTCAGTGACGTTTGCTTTTGCTAACTCTGGAACAGCTGTTTGTGTTTCGTTCGATTGATATACACGGTAACACCGTGTCACGGAGGGGAAAAAGATTTCATCAAAAAAAAATTTCCACATAAGCGGTTTTTTATTATGCTAACGGGTCCGCGGGTTTGGTGGTTAATTTGTGGGTCTGACCCGCCAGATGCGGGTCACTTGGGAGGTCTGCTGAATAAATCAAGGATTTATCCTTCTTCGTTTGGGCTGCTTGACTGGACATTGTGACTATCTTGAAGAATTTGAAAAAAGTAGTCCGGCTGAGAACAAGCATGATAACCATAGTATCACCCTCTTCGAAGAGGGGTGATAACCCCTCCGGGTTATCGGGTACTTCTGGATCATGATAACCAATGAAATTACATGAAAAAGAATGATAAATTAGCATCCACCTCAAGTGTAATTTCTCTTTGTGGATCAAAATACTGAAGTGTTAATTCTCTGTGGATATGCTTTTTTATCTATTTGAAACATTTGTTATGTTCAGCTGTCCATTCAAACACCGCTGACTTTTTTGGTGAGTCGCCTCAACAATTTGGCTTTATCACTCAAATTTGGTATGAATGGTGCTAAAAATAGTTCACCAGTCCTATAAATGACAATAATTCAGTTGCATTTTTGTTTTTTTTGCAACTTTATGTCGTCACCTTTTTGGGATCCAGCTTCATTCGGATTCATTCCACATTATTCCAAAGAATTGGACTTCTGCTTGCCTAATCAGACACTTTCAGGTCTAAACACCAGACAACCTCCTGGTCACTCGCACACACAAGACAGCACGTCTCACAATCAAAAACATTTCCATGCATGACACTCCCAGTTCTCACACTCAGTCTCTTACTCTTCGGGTCGTCAGCTGTATCGCTGGTCACACTATGATACAGACTTGTAACATGTAACACTGTTGCTGGGTAACCACTTACACCGCTGCCACCATGTTAAGCGTTGGCTCTTGGAGTGATGACTATACTTTAACTTCCAATGTCTTTATTGTTCACTTATATTCTTCATTCATACATCAATCACATAAATATTTACAGTATAGGTCCGAATATGTGGATCCCGATTGTCCGTAAATCATCTTTATCCGAAGTGAAATCTTGGCCCCATTTTTAGAGTTAGGAACTCCAAACATCATATTAAAATAATTTCACCGTAAAAATTGCGAATAGGGGGAAAAAATCGCGAATAGGCATTAGGCAAGCAATAGCGTTAGCCTCGTCACCGGTTTCTATTGATAATCTAAGATACGTTAACCGGGTCCTTTAAGGGGCGATAAAGACTAAATCGTGTCCAAGATCTAGATCGAGGTTTGAATTTGGCCGATATGTTACCGGTTGTTTTCCGAATAATGGATTGTTTTGATTGTAAAATAAGTACCATATTCGTAATCTTGACCTTTTCCTCGTTAAATACATGTATTAAACTTCAAAATCCGATGAGAAATAAGCAAGATATTAAACATTATGGCAATCAGAATAAAAAGGTCACGGTCATGCATGTTTAGAAGCATGTGGTCTTTATGCTATTGTCGACATTGAAAATAATAAACCGATAGTGCAACTTAAAAATATTGGTTCTAGAGGTCAATACATGTTGATTATTCTAATAATCTAGATAAGTGTACAATGGATATTCATTATGAACGGAAGGTAAGGTAACTTGTCACTTATAAGTCCAGAAATATGCCAAAAATGTTTGATACTTGTTCGATACTGTACTATCGCCCATGTCATGGTGAATCAGAATAGTTGTGGGTCACCACCGTGATATCTGGACACCCACTAATTCGGACATCTCATCAAGGTCCAGATAAGCGGAAATCTAATTGCTAATTTGATATAAAGTTAAAATATTTGGTACTATCAAACATAAGTTGATAATATTGTATGAGAGCCAAATGTTATACTCATTGGACGTGCTGGTGTGCCCTGGCTGCTGCCCGATTTTGGTCGATGCTGCTACAGATGCCTGCTTGGTGCTATTACGTGCTGGGATGTCAGTGGTAGTCGCAGGGGGTCGATGATGGTCCTGGGGTGATGGCTTGGGATGATCACTGGCTGGTGAGGGACGCCTGCTGTGTGCTACTTTGTTCGAGGATGGTCGCTGGTCCGTGTGGACTTCTGCTGAGTGTTGGTCTCAGTGGTGAATTTCACTGCGTATTCCGAGGGAGCCGAGCTGCAATTTTCAATGATGATAATTTTCCACTGCAAATATGATGCCTTTGTTATCCACTGCAAAGAAGATGCCATTGTTCAATACGTTTAATCTCCTCCATTTCTAGTAGCACGGTATATCTAGATATTTATTCAGCAGCTAGCATACTCAGACTCCCCGCTGCATAGCCATCCCCATAGGGAGTAGCGTCCCCCAGACTGCTCGGTTCCATTCACTAGGTGAGGTGTGGTCTAGTGCCACACCTCACCAGATGTGTTTCTTGACAAGTTATTGATCTTATAATTTGGGTCTGCTAAACTATGCATGGTCCCTTCCTACCTCATGACCTAAAGACAATATATTTCAATACTATGTTGTTGTAACCAAATAATGCTGTCAATATTCATGTACCAATTGGATGTAATGTAATCGTCTCACTGTAATTTTAATGATGATATCTCTCAATTGTATAATGATTAATGTGCATTGAATGTACCACTTTACTGTGTCAATCAATATGTAAGCCCAATACTGACCATACTTGCTCGGTCCCACAAAATCTCCAAATTTTGTTCCAAAAGGCCCTCGATTTCGACAATACTTAGTAAACAAAAAGACATTAATTATATCCTCAGTTTCCTTAAGGGGGAAAGATGTGGTAGTGGAGTTAGGCCACACACCTAGCTAGCCTACGGAATCGAGCAGTCTAGGCACACTATTCCCTTCCGGGAATAGGCATGTGGGAGTCCGGGCACGCCTGCTGAAGAATAAGAAGTTGAATCCATTCGTGCATTTCTGTCTACCTCAGTTTACAGCCCTAAGTCCTGACCGTACCTGCTCCTAACATAAAGTGAGCCCTGAAGGCTACCACAGTACTGGATGATAGTGTACTGTATTCCCTAATTCTACAAATGGCCATAGTAAACTCAACAACTTACAAGGTGTAACTTTGGATCCTATTACCTATATAGTCCTTTGCAACATATTATTATAGGAAACTATTTTATGCTCAGCAAGCACACCTGCATGGCTGCGCACTGGATACCTACAACATATAACTATGAATAATCCTAATATCCACATTGAATGTTACTTCTCTAAAACATTATTTAGTTTCTTCCATGCTTGGTGATATGTTACTAATGAGGTGTGAGAATTCCTTTCCCAAATTTTGATAAAACTACACTGTAACAGTCGATATAGTTTGGAGACATTTGGGTCATACTAAACTGCATGTGAACATTTATCTGATTATTTCAGCTTTCAGAAAAGTTACACAAAGGCATTGGTGGTATGATACTACCTTGCACTGCAAAGGTGTACTCAGAGTTGGGGTTTAGTGTTTCTGGTCTGATAGAGATAGAGCGCCCGATTGAGACGAGAGTGTTATTCTTAGTGAGAGTTAGGTTTCCTTTCACCACCTGCAACATAGAATACATTTCCTAGCATGAGGAGATCCATTACATGGGTGGCCAGTTGTTTATTTATGATACTCCAAAGGAACTAAAGAATTCACTAAGGCAAAACAAAAATATTGTTTTACATGTTTAAGCATTTTTCTATCTAGGAAAGTTAATATCACGCTATGAAATATTATTATTTTGTATTATTTAATAATATCCTATACCAAAATTTCAAATGTTTTAAAAATACATTGGTATCCACATGATGCCCAATAGTGGAGCAACAGGATAGGTATGTGAAATAGTTTCCTGATGATGGAAGTACAAGAAAAGGTATCATGTTTCATTTTAACCAACACTCTGAAGGTAAATCATCTCCATGTATGACTGAGGAGCACTGTAACAGTCAATATAGTTTGGAGACATTTGGTTCATACTAAATTGCATGTGAACATTTATGTTTATTGACATAGCTGAAGACACAGATTCCATTGACTATGTTCCAGAAAATTAGACCTTGATAATCAGAAAAAGACGAAATCTGTAAAAAAACTAAAATTGAAACAAGCAGGACGTAAATATGTCTGGACCTGCGTCACGTGTAACAGGAATTCCTATGAATATGCACATCTACACATGAAGTTCTTGTTATAAACCAAGTTTCATTGCTCTATATTGAGTAGTTTAAGAGGAGTAGCAGAGACAAACTATTAGTTTTTTATTTAATTGAATTTATTTATCGTCAATTACACACATTAAAAATACGAGGTGTTCTTGACATTAAATACAAACATCAAGCACATATGCTCACGAAATGATATGCATCATAATGATTGTTAATGAGGTGAAAGTTTTTTATTTGTCCTGAATTCATACAAATCTTTGAGTATTGTTGATAAACTATTAGTATAGGAGCTAACAAATTCCTCAGTTCAAAGTCTGACAAGTCAGAGGCATAACTGCTATAAAAATTGTAGAATATAATATCCCTGCTAATAAGAAGCACAAAATGTCTAAGTTCAAAGAGGCATAACTACCAGAGATAGATAAATGCATACGTTAGCTACTCACTACTATTACATTGATGTTAGAATTTATACATAATGTTCTCATGTTCAACAGGACAGTCATTCCGAATCACATTTAGTGTTTAAAATATAAGAAGACCACCTCCCTTCTGTTGATAGCAGTTATATCATAGGCAGGAGGACGTTATGACCAAATGTTTTAATTATTTCTCAATGTTATTATGGGGAAGGTAACCCCCCCAACACCCCGATTTTTTTTATTTCGTAAGGCTGAGGGGCTACCACCGGAACTCCTCAGGAACCCTCAACTAAACCCAAGGGGGGGGGGGGCAAAGCCACCCAAAAGCCCCAAGGGGAGTTACATGTTTAAGTTGGGTCACATAGGTTAAGAGTAGCAGAGACAAGCTTTTGGACAAGTTATTAGTATAAGATGCAAACAATTTCTAATTTCAAAGAGGCATAACTCCCATGACAATTTGAGAATTAAAATTCCCTGTCAATATGCACATCTACTTATGATGTTCTTGCTAGATACCAAGTTTCATTGCTGTATGTTGAGACGTTTAGGAATAGCGGAGACAAGCTTTTACTATGGACGGACAGACAGGCCGGAAGGTTGTAGTGAGGCGGTTCCTCAGACCTGCTCTGCCATTGGGCAGGTAAAAAAGATTGAAGAACGTAAAACTGTGAAATAATGAGCGACGTCCCGTTGGCCCCTGTTGAGTTGATGCAAGTGATCCAAGATAGGTTACTTGACCCGTATTTGAAAGAAAATATTTCTATATGACTTATTGCATTTGCATGTCCTCTATCTTCCGCCTGTAAAAGAGACGAGTTCAGAAAAAGGGTACGTGTTCCAATTCCCCAAATTCGGACTACGTTGATTTGAAAAAATGTGCAACTGTATTTACGAGGATTGATAAGGAAGAACTCAAAACGAGAAATTAAAGTACTTTCACATGCCAAATAACCGTGCATGCACAGCTATTTATTTTGACCTAAATTTTCACCATGCACGGAGCTTATTCCGCTATGCATGCAATTGATTTTCTCATGTTCTTGGAAATGAGTGAGCAGGCAGTTCTGGGAATTCCCCTACTCAGAGCAGTCGTCCATTATCAAGTACTGTTCAGTACTGTACTGTACATCACAAGTTTTCCACCCTGCACTATTATTCCGCCCTGCGCTATTATTAATTTCTCCGGTCGTTTCCACCCTGCGCTATTATTCCGCCATGCGCTATTATTTGGCATGTGATAGTATGATGCAAACAAGCCTGCAGAAACTGAAACTGTCACAGTTATCAATAACGCTCTCCACACGCTTTGCGAATCTGTTATGATTTGTATTGGCTGTAATCAGGAGAGGATAATCGAATCAAAAAGATCACATAAAAGCTCATCTTTGAGAACTGATCCTGAATCTTTGAGAACTGATCCTGATGGAGAACTATCGTGACGCCGATCTGAGAAGTCAAGGTTTTCAAGAAGAGGCTAAAAACACCATGGATACTGATATGACCAATGTGGTGGGTAAAGCTAGCTGTTATAACCGGTCATGCAATGTCGAGTTCTGCGGCCCCACTTTGTTAGACTTCACCACATAAGGTTATCTACCTCCCGGGAAACCCCACTGCAGCTCTCATGTACAGAATGGCTCACACCACACAGTATCTCGTCGTCAGAAGCTGTGGAGGCCAAAAACTTGGCAGTGCACGCTTTGTCATCGACAAAATCAAACTTCAGATTCCTGTAATGAAAATAAATACTACCCTGGACCGTACATGGACAGTGTGTGACGGATAAAGAACTGGCGAGATTTCGATTTGACAGCATTGACGTGAGACAGTATTCCATCCCGACCGGCATTCATCACAAATTTTTGAACAAAGTCTACAACGGGGAAAATACCCTAGAAATTTCTCGTTGGTGTTTATGATGAAGCAGGTTTGGTGGGAGACATCACCCAAAACAGTCTTTGGACGTCTACAACAGCAACGATCGAGCAGCTTTGTGTCTACGTCACTGGCGCGTTTGTTAGAGAATTATGTGCTGATTTTGACAACGATCTGTTTTTCTCACCATACAGACCATGTACTGCGTGGTTTGAGTGTCACAACAAAATCCATGTTCTCACTTATGAGAGATTTAAGCACGGCTACAGTTATTTTGCATTTGATATGCTGGAAGACTATTTGCTGCAATCGGTTTTGTTGATGTCGAAATTAAATTTGCCAACACATTAGCATCTACCACTGTGTTGTTGTTATATGTTTTTGTCGCCGGACACTGTGGACATTGACGCAAAAAGAGATATTGCAGATTGACAGAGCCCTGCAGTAAACATGTAGAATATTACATTGCTGGATAATCTTATACCTACACCGTCAACTGCATTAATCACTGGAAGTTCAATGTCGGGAAAGTCAACATTTCGTAAAAAAAATTTTGAATTTCAAGATTACATGTTTTCAGAAAAACCTGCTTGTATAATATATATTGTTACAAAGGATCGTTAAATCACGATCTTGCTAAAATACCTAATATCGAATGTCATTATGGGTTACCAGACATTTCTACTATAAATAAATGGACTAAAAGACTTAATGGAAAGTTGTTAGTTTTGTGTTTCGACGATCTCATGATTGACATTAGCCAGAATTCGTTAATGGAGGAACTAGCAACTCGAATAGTGCATCATTCGAATATATGTCTGATGGTTACATTAAAAATATATTTCAAAAGGGTAAAGCTAAAAGAACTAGCAGTTCAAACGTGCATTATTTTGTGTTAATGAGAACAATGAGAGATAGAAAACAGATTAAAATATTAAGATCTCAGATCACGTCTAATTCTAAAAAGAGCTTCTGGACGCCTATTCAGATGCTGTAGACAATAATAACGTCAATAACAAGCCAAATTATCCATATCTTCTCGTTTGCTGTCATCCGACTACCAGACTAAATTATCGATTATTCACAAATGTCTTCCCCAATGAAAACCCGTTGATTAATTATCAAATTTAAGCAGACAATCTCTTAGTTTGATTATAACATGGAAAGAATCAACATTATATTTCTTGCAAGATTTTTAATACCGGTAAGTTCAAAATATCATATTCGATTAGAGATATTTAGGAATATTACACGAGAACAATGTGAATATTTAAGACAAATTTTTCTTAACATTTTGTTAAATATTTCATTGGAATTGACTAACGAAGATAGAGCACATTTTAGAAAACGCAATTGCGCTATCAAATCTCTCTGGCTAGTAGCGGTATTTGTAAGAAAACAAAGTCGAAAATATTTGTTAAAAAACACTGCTTTTGGTTATAAAGCGTGTAAAATTTCTGTAAAATATCTATCATGAAGAAATATGCGCTTGTACCATTTGAACAATGGGAAGAAAAAATGGAGATTATTGTTGACAAACCCTCCTCGTGTGCGGCGGCTGCAGCCTGTCAAAATCCTGTTAATGGCGAAATTAAGACTTTAAATGACACGGTCAATGTTCAAACGACAACAAGTGATAAAGGAAAAGTGAATGACAATTGTCAGCTGGACCAAACGTCAAATCTGATGATGATCTCGATCTTGAAGTAACTCCATTTAAAATAGACGCTAACAAAAGAAACGTGTACACAATTCATCAAAAAGCAAAAAACAAAGAAGAAGAAGAAGAAGAAGAAGAAGAAGAAAAAGAAAAAAGATGAAACGAGAAAGAAGAAAAAAAAAAGTGACAAATTCATTTCAATCAGACGATAACTCTATTACTGTAGACAAACAAGCGGGTGATAAGGAAACATTAAAATCTGTTAACGTTGTCAACGAGTTAAGTAATCGAAACGAGTTATCAAAACTCGACGAAAAAGATAGTGAGAGTGTGATTGAAAAAGAAAAAGAAACCAGAGAGGAGAAATGATAGTTTGCAAACCTAGCCTTATTAAATTAGAGTCTGAAGAAACTGAGAAGATATGGATACAATAAATTGGATTGTTCTGTGTCATCAAAAAGCAAAATTCCCTACAGAACATAAGAACATTAAAATCGGAGTTCGAGCTGTTGAAATTACCAATCTAACAAATAACGATCTAAATCAGTTACGTTTGATAGTTATGAAGCCATATAATATAACAGGCGCGACTACTTATTTTGACAATTTGTTGATATCTAGTGTATTATTATCATTTGCAACTCCTGCAGATAATAAGCAATTTGTAAAACGGTTTGAAGAGGTTGAATATTATCCATTGAACCTAGTGTCATCAGATTCTGTTCAGATTGATATTTGTGATAAAAATGGTGTGAAATGTGAACAGATAAAAGGATATATTCATTTCAAAATAATTACAAACTATAACTGAAAATAATGATAACAATTTCACAAATCAACACTACGAATAATAGGTTATATTGCAATGTTAATAATTGATGTGTGTTCATAATTGTATATATATGAGTGTGTGTAGATGTAGTTATAATGAAAAGAATATATCGTCTTTTTAAATACGCTAGATAAAGGTTGCTGCTCTTCTTTTCCTTCCCACCGCTGCCACCACGCCAATATAGAGGAGAAAGGTGTTCTGCTGAGAGCTTTTATTCAAGAACAGGTAACAACGATAATTACAACTGACCCCGTGGCCACAGGATACTGTACAACATATAACACATTGCAATACCTTATCAGGTTTATAGGTATGTTTGACGTACATGCATATATAGATCTACAGCCATACCCTGGCATTGCATTATGAATGACGTTTATTGCGATGTTTATTGTATAACTTTAATGGTAGTGTAACTCGTTGTATTTGACATTATTTCAGAATATTGTCACGGGTTGTGAAACTGTCAATATTTATTACGTGTATAGATTTATTAAGAACTATTTAAAAAAGCTGACAATATCGTTTTCGTTTTATTTCACATACATAATTTATACATCTTGTTGATTATTGGTCAAAAATAATGCTTTAACATAAGTTGTCGAATCACACTGAGAAATATTACGAGTCTTTTTCATGATGACATAATAATAAGTGATTAGAGTCTCTTTTATTAGCTGTAGAGTACGAACAATGATTTTTTAAAAAATTAACACCTCAACAACCAATTTCCAAAACCCCTAAACTGTCATTTAAGACCTT
>JAGTTF010000227.1:0-11822 GCA_019095985.1 Streblospio benedicti
AAACAGCGTGTAAAGTAGCCGTTTTCGCAAGGTTCATGTTTGTCAACTTTGGGCTGTTTTGACGATGTTCACAACGTCCCCATGCAACAACATGATGCCCCCGAAACATGTGCGAGAACATGACGCACCCGTGCTAAAACATCACAAGAACCACGTGTTTCTGTCGTTTTAGCATGGGTACGTTATGAACTTCGCCAAAACAGCCAAACAGCGTGTAAAGTAGCCGTTTTCACAAGGTTCATGTTTGTCAACTTTGGGCTGTTTTGACGATGTTCACAACGTCCCCATGCAACAACATGATGCCCCCGTGCGAGAACATGACGCACCCGTGCTAAAACATCACAAGAACCACGTGTTTCTGTCGTTTTAGCATGGGTACGTTATGAACTTCGCCAAAACAGCCGTTAAAAACAGCGTGTAAAGTAGCCGTTTTCACAAGGTTCATGTTTGTCAACTTTGGGCTGTTTTGACGATGTTCACAACGTCCCCATGCAACAACATGATGCCCCCGTGCGAGAACATGACGCACCCGTGCTAAAACATCACAAGAACCACGTGTTTCTGTCGTTTTAGCATGGGTACGTTATGAACTTCGCAAAAACAGCCAAACAGCGTGTAAAGTAGCCGTTTTCACAAGGTTCATGTTTGTCAACTTTGGGCTGTTTTGACGATGTTCACAACGTCCCCCATGCAACAACATGATGCCCCCGTGCGAGAACATGACGCACCCGTGCTAAAACATCACAAGAACCACGTGTTTCTCGTTTTAGCATGGGTACGTTATGAACTTCGCCAAAACAGCCAAACAGCGTGTAAAGTAGCCGTTTTCACAAGGTTCATGTTTGTCAACTTTGGGCTGTTTTTGACGATGTTCACAACGTCCCCATGCAACAACATGATGCCCCGTGCGAGAACATGACGCACCCGTGCTAAAACATCACAAGAACCCGTGTTTCTGTCGTTTTATTTAGCATGGGTACGTTATGAACTTCGCCAAAACACCAAACAGCGTGTAAAGTAGCCGTTTTCACAAGGTTCATGTTTGTCAACTTTGGGCTGTTTTGACGATGTTCACAACGTCCCCATGCAACAACATGATGCCCCCGTGCGAAACATGACGCACCCGTGCTAAAACATCACAAGAACCACGTGTTTCAGTCGTTTTAGTAAACGTTATGAACCGCCAAAACAGCCAAACAGCGCGTAAAGTAGCCGTTTTCAAGGTTCATGTTTGTCAACTTTGGGCTGTTTTGACGATGTTCACAACGTCCCCATGCAACAACATGATGCCCCCGTGTGAGAACATGACGCACCCGTGCTAAAACATCACAAGAACCACGTGTTTCTGTCGTTTTAGCATGGGTACGTTATGAACTTCGCCAAAACAGCCAAACAGCGTGTAAAGTAGCCGTTTTCACAAGGTTCATGTTTGTCAACTTTGGGCTGTTTGACGATGTTCACAACGTCCCCATGCAACAACATGATGCCCCTGTGCGTAAAGTAGCCGTTTTCGCAAGGTTCATGTTTGTCAACTTTGGGCTGTTTTGACGATGTTCACAACGTCCCCATGCAACAACATGATGCCCCCGTGCGAGAACATGACGCACCCGTGCTAAAACATCACAAGAACCACGTGTTTCTGTCGTTTTAGCATGGGTACGTTATGAACTTCGCCAAAACAGCCAAACAGCGTGTAAAGTAGCCGTTTTCGCAAGGTTCATGTTTGTCAACTTTGGGCTGTTTTGACGATGTTCACAACGTCCCCATGCAACAACATGATGCCCCCGTGCGAGAACATGACGCACCCGTGCTAAAACATCACAAGAACCACGTGTTTCTGTCGTTTTAGCATGGGTACGTTATGAACTTCGCCAAAACAGCCAAACAGCGTGTAAAGTAGCCGTTTTCGCAAGGTTCATGTTTGTCAACTTTGGGCTGTTTTGACGATGTTCACAACGTCCCCATGCAACAACATGATGCCCCCGTGCGAGAACATGACGCACCCGTGCTAAAACATCACAAGAACCACGTGTTTCTGTCGTTTTAGCATGGGTACGTTATGAACTTCGCCAAAACAGCCAAACAGCGTGTAAAGTAGCCGTTTTCGCAAGGTTCATGTTTGTCAACTTTGGGCTGTTTTTTGACGATGTTCACAACGTCCCCATGCAACAACATGATGCCCCCGTGCGAGAACATGACGCACCCGTGCTAAAACATCACAAGAACCACGTGTTTCTGTCGTTTTAGCATGGGTACGTTATGAACTTCGCCAAAACAGCCAAACAGCGTGTAAAGTAGCCGTTTTCGCAAGGTTCATGTTTGTCAACTTTGGGCTGTTTTGACGATGTTCACAACGTCCCCATGCAACAACATGATGCCCCCGTGCGAGAACATGACGCACCCGTGCTAAAACATCACAAGAACCACGTGTTTCTGTCGTTTTAGCATGGGTACGTTATGAACTTCGCCAAAACAGCCAAACAGCGTGTAAAGTAGCCGTTTTCGCAAGGTTCATGTTTGTCAACTTTGGGCTGTTTTGACGATGTTCACAACGTCCCCATGCAACAACATGATGCCCCCGTGCGAGAACATGACGCACCCGTGCTAAAACATCACAAGAACCACGTGTTTCTGTCGTTTTAGCATGGGTACGTTATGAACTTCGCCAAAACAGCCAAACAGCGTGTAAAGTAGCCGTTTTCGCAAGGTTCATGTTTGTCAACTTTGGGCTGTTTTGACGATGTTCACAACGTCCCCATGCAACAACATGATGCCCCCGTGCGAGAACATGACGCACCCGTGCTAAAACATCACAAGAACCACGTGTTTCTGTCGTTTTAGCATGGGTACGTTATGAACTTCGCCAAAACAGCCAAACAGCGTGTAAAGTAGCCGTTTTCGCAAGGTTCATGTTTGTCAACTTTTGGGCTGTTTTGACGATGTTCACAACGTCCCCATGCAACAACATGATGCCCCCGTGCGAGAACATGACGCACCCGTGCTAAAACATCACAAGAACCACGTGTTTCTGTCGTTTTAGCATGGGTACGTTATGAACTTCGCCAAAACAGCCAAACAGCGTGTAAAGTAGCCGTTTTCGCAAGGTTCATGTTTGTCAACTTTGGGCTGTTTTGACGATGTTCACAACGTCCCCATGCAACAACATGATGCCCCCGTGCGAGAACATGACGCACCCGTGCTAAAACATCACAAGAACCACGTGTTTCTGTCGTTTTAGCATGGGTACGTTATGAACTTCGCCAAAACAGCCAAACAGCGTGTAAAGTAGCCGTTTTCGCAAGGTTCATGTTTGTCAACTTTGGGCTGTTTTGACGATGTTCACAACGTCCCCATGCAACAACATGATGCCCCCGTGCGAGAACATGACGCACCCGTGCTAAAACATCACAAGAACCACGTGTTTCTGTCGTTTTAGCATGGGTACGTTATGAACTTCGCCAAAACAGCCAAACAGCGTGTAAAGTAGCCGTTTTCGCAAGGTTCATGTTTGTCAACTTTGGGCTGTTTTGACGATGTTCACAACGTCCCCATGCAACAACATGATGCCCCCGTGTGCGAGAACATGACGCACCCGTGCTAAAACATCACAAGAACCACGTGTTTCTGTCGTTTTAGCATGGGTACGTTATGAACTTCGCCAAAACAGCCAAACAGCGTGTAAAGTAGCCGTTTTCGCAAGGTTCATGTTTGTCAACTTTGGGCTGTTTTGACGATGTTCACAACGTCCCCATGCAACAACATGATGCCCCCGTGCGAGAACATGACGCACCCGTGCTAAAACATCACAAGAACCACGTGTGTGGGTCGTTTTAGCATGGGTACGTTATGAACTTCGCCAAAACAGCCAAACAGCGTGTAAAGTAGCCGTTTTCGCAAGGTTCGTGTTTGTCGACTTTGGGCTGTTTTGACGATGTTCACAACGTCCCCATGCAACAACATGATGCCCCCGTGCGAGAACATGACGCACCCGTGCTAAAACATCACAAGAACCACGTGTGTGGGTCGTTTTAGCATGGGTACGTTATGAACTTCGCCAAAACAGCCAAACAGCGTGTAAAGTAGCCGTTTTCGCAAGTAGTCGTTTGTCGACTTCGGGCTGTTTTGACGATGTTCACAACGTCCCCATGCAACAACATGATGCCCCCGTGCGAGAACATGACGCACCCGTGCTAAAACATCACAAGAACCACGTGTTTCTGTCGTTTTAGCATGGGTACGTTATGAACTTCGCCAAAACAGCCAAACAGCGTGTAAAGTAGCCGTTTTCGCAAGGTTCGTGTTTGTCGACTTTGGGCTGTTTTTGACGATGTTCACAACGTCCCCATGCAACAACATGATGCCCCCGTGCGAGAACATGACGCACCCGTGCTAAAACATCACAAGAACCACGTGTTTCTGTCGTTTTAGCATGGGTACGTTATGAACTTCGCCAAAACAGCCAAACAGCGTGTAAAGTAGCCGTTTTCGCAAGGTTCGTGTTTGTCGACTTTGGGCTGTTTTGACGATGTTCACAACGTCCCCATGCAACAACATGATGCCCCCGTGCGAGAACATGACGCACCCGTGCTAAAACATCACAAGAACCACGTGTTTCTGTCGTTTTAGCATGGGTACGTTATGAACTTCGCCAAAACAGCCAAACAGCGTGTAAAGTAGCCGTTTTCGCAAGGTTCATGTTTGTCAACTTTGGGCTGTTTTGACGATGTTCACAACGTCCCCATGCAACAACATGATGCCCCCGTGCGAGAACATGACGCACCCGTGCTAAAACATCACAAGAACCACGTGTTTCTGTCGTTTTAGCATGGGTACGTTATGAACTTCGCCAAAACAGCCAAACAGCGTGTAAAGTAGCCGTTTTTGCAAGGTTCATGTTTGTCAACTTTGGGCTGTTTTGACGATGTTCACAACGTCCCCGCTAAAACATCACAAGAACCACGTGTTTCTGTCGTTTTAGCATGGGTACGTTATGAACTTCGCCAAAACAGCCAAACAGCGTGTAAAGTAGCCGTTTTCGCAAGGTTCATGTTTGTCAACTTTGGGCTGTTTTGACGATGTTCACAACGTCCCCATGCAACAACATGATGCCCCCGTGCGAGAACATGACGCATCCGTGCTAAAACATCACAAGAACCACGTGTTTCTGTTGTTTTAGCATGGGTACGTTATGAACTTCGCCAAAACAACAGCCAAACAGCGTGTAAAGTAGCCGTTTTCGCAAGGTTCATGTTTGTCAACTTTGGGCTGTTTTGACGATGTTCACAACGTCCCCATGCAACAACATGATGCCCCCGTGCGAGAACATGACGCACCCGTGCTAAAACATCACAAGAACCACGTGTTTCTGTCGTTTTAGCATGGGTACGTTATGAACTTCGCCAAAACAGCCAAACAGCGTGTAAAGTAGCCGTTTTCGCAAAGGTTCATGTTTGTCAACTTTGGGCTGTTTTGACGATGTTCACAACGTCCCCATGCAACAACATGATGCCCCCCCGTGCGAGAACATGACGCACCCGTGCTAAAACATCACAAGAACCACGTGTTTCTGTCGTTTTAGCATGGGTACGTTATGAACTTCGCCAAAACAGCCAAACAGCGTGTAAAGTAGCCGTTTTCGCAAGGTTCATGTTTGTCAACTTTGGGCTGTTTTGACGATGTTCACAACGTCCCCATGCAACAACATGATGCCCCCGTGCGAGAACATGACGCACCCGTGCTAAAACATCACAAGAACCACGTGTTTCTGTCGTTTTAGCATGGGTACGTTATGAACTTCGCCAAAACAGCCAAACAGCGTGTAAAGTAGCCGTTTTCGCAAGGTTCATGTTTGTCAACTTTGGGCTGTTTTGACGATGTTCACAACGTCCCCATGCAACAACATGATGCCCCCGTGCGAGAACATGACGCACCCGTGCTAAAACATCACAAGAACCACGTGTTTCTGTCGTTTTAGCATGGGTACGTTATGAACTTCGCCAAAACAGCCAAACAGCGTGTAAAGTAGCCGTTTTCGCAAGGTTCATGTTTGTCAACTTTGGGCTGTTTTGACGATGTTCACAACGTCCCCATGCAACAACATGATGCCCCCGTGCGAGAACATGACATGACGCACCCGTGCTAAAACATCACAAGAACCACGTGTTTCTGTCGTTTTAGCATGGGTACGTTATGAACTTCGCCAAAACAGCCAAACAGCGTGTAAAGTAGCCGTTTTCGCAAGGTTCATGTTTGTCAACTTTGGGCTGTTTTGACGATGTTCACAACGTCCCCATGCAACAACATGATGCCCCCGTGCGAGAACATGACGCACCCGTGCTAAAACATCACAAGAACCACGTGTTTCTGTCGTTTTAGCATGGGTACGTTATGAACTTCGCCAAAACAGCCAAACAGCGTGTAAAGTAGCCGTTTTCGCAAGGTTCATGTTTGTCAACTTTGGGCTGTTTTGACGATGTTCACAACGTCCCCATGCAACAACATGATGCCCCCGTGCGAGAACATGACGCACGCACCCGTGCTAAAACATCACAAGAACCACGTGTTTCTGTCGTTTTAGCATGGGTACGTTATGAACTTCGCCTTCGCAGCGTAAAAACAGCCAAACAGCGTGTTAAAGTAGCCGTTTTCACAAGGTTCATGTTTGTCAACTTTGGGCTGTTTTGACGATGTTGAACTTCGCCAAAACGTCCCCATGCAACAACATGATGCCCCCGTCGAAAGAACAACGTTCATGTTTGTCAACTTTGCTAAAACACCATGAACCACAACGTCCCATCAACATTTTACCACGTACGAACATGACGCACCCGCCAAAACATCAAAGAACCACGTTTCTGTCGTTTTAGCATGGGTACGCAAAAAAAACAGCCAAACAGGTTCGTTTTCGCAAGGTTCATGTTTGTCAACTTTGGGCTGTTTTGACAACGTCCCCATGCAACAACATGATGCCCCCGTAAAGAACATGCCGTGCTAAAACATCACAAGAACCACGTGTTTCTGTCGTTTTAGCATGGGTACGTTATGAACTTCGCCAAAACAGCCAAACAGCGTGTAAAGTGCCGTTTTTTCGCAAGGTTCATGTTTGTCAACTTTGGGCTGTTTTGACGATGTTCACAACGTCCCCATGCAACAACATGATGCCCCCGTGCGAGAACATGACGCACCCGTGTGCTAAAACATCACAAGAACCACGTGTTCACGTTTTCGTTTTAGCATGGGTACGTTATGAACTTCGCCAAAACAAGCCAAACAGCGTGTAAAGTAGCCGTTTTTCGCAAGGTTCATGTTTGTCAACTTTGGGCTGTTTTGACGATGTTCACAACGTCCCCATGCAACAACATGATGCCCCCGTGTGCGAGAACATGACGCACCCGTGCTAAAACATCACAAGAACCACGTGTTTCTGTCGTTTTAGCATGGGTACGTTATGAACTTCGCCAAAACAGCCAAACAGCGTGTAAAGTAGCCGTTTTCGCAAGGTTCATGTTTGTCAACTTTGGGCTGTTTTGACGATGTTCACAACGTCCCCATGCAACAACATGATGCCCCCGTGCGAGAACATGACGCACCCGTGCTAAAACATCACAAGAACCACGTGTTTCTGTCGTTTTAGCATGGGTACGTTATGAACTTCGCCAAAACAGCCAAACAGCGTGTAAAGTAGCCGTTTTCGCAAGGTTCATGTTTGTCAACTTTGGGCTGTTTTGACGATGTTCACAACGTCCCCATGCAACAACATGATGCCCCCGTGCGAGAACATGACGCACCCGTGCTAAAACATCACAAGAACCACGTGTTTCTGTCGTTTTAGCATGGGTACGTTATGAACTTCGCCAAAACAGCCAAACAGCGTGTAAAGTAGCCGTTTTCGCAAGGTTCATGTTTGTCAACTTTGGGCTGTTTTGACGATGTTCACAACGTCCCCATGCAACGACATGATGCCCCCGTGCGAGAACATGACGCACCCGTGCTAAAAACATCACAAGAACCACGTGTTTCTGTCGTTTTAGCATGGGTACGTTATGAACTTCGCCAAAACAGCCAAACAGCGTGTAAAGTAGCCGTTTTCGCAAGGTTCATGTTTGTCAACTTTGGGCTGTTTTGACGATGTTCACAACGTCCCCATGCAACAACATGATGCCCCCGTGCGAGAACATGACGCACCCGTGCTAAAACATCACAAGAACCACGTGTTTCTGTCGTTTTAGCATGGGTACGTTATGAACTTCGCCAAACAGCCAAAACAGCCAAACAGCGTGTAAAGTAGCCGTTTTCGCAAGGTTCATGTTTGTCAACTTTGGGCTGTTTTGACGATGTTCACAACGTCCCCATGCAACAACATGATGCCCCCGTGCGAGAACATGACGCACCCGTGCTAAAACATCACAAGAACCACGTGTTTCTGTCGTTTTAGCATGGGTACGTTATGAACTTCGCCAAAACAGCCAAACAGCGTGTAAAGTAGCCGTTTTCGCAAGGTTCATGTTTGTCAACTTTGGGCTGTTTTGACGATGTTCACAACGTCCCCATGCAACAACATGATGCCCCCGTGCGAGAACATGACGCACCCGTGCTAAAACATCACAAGAACCACGTGTTTCTGTCGTTTTAGCATGGGTACGTTATGAACTTCGCCAAAACAGCCAAACAGCGTGTAAAGTAGCCGTTTTCGCAAGGTTCATGTTTGTCAACTTTGGGCTGTTTTGACGATGTTCACAACGTCCCCATGCAACAACATGATGCCCCCGTGCGAGAACATGACGCACCCGTGCTAAAACATCACAAGAACCACGTGTTTTTTCTGTCGTTTTAGCATGGGTACGTTATGAACTTCGCCAAAACAGCCAAACAGCGTGTAAAGTAGCCGTTTTCGCAAGGTTCATGTTTGTCAACTTTGGGCTGTTTTGACGATGTTCACAACGTCCCCATGCAACAACATGATGCCCCGTGTGCGAGAACATGACGCACCCGTGCTAAAACATCACAAGAACCACGTGTTTCTGTCGTTTTAGCATGGGTACGTTATGAACTTCGCCAAAACAGCCAAACAGCGTGTAAAGTAGCCGTTTTCGCAAGGTTCATGTTTGTCAACTTTGGGCTGTTTTGACGATGTTCACAACGTCCCCATGCAACAACATGATGCCCCCGTGCGAGAACATGACGCACCCGTGCTAAAACATCACAAGAACCACGTGTTTCTGTCGTTTTAGCATGGGTACGTTATGAACTTCGCCAAAACAGCCAAACAGCGTGTAAAGTAGCCGTTTTCGCAAGGTTCATGTTTGTCAACTTTGGGCTGTTTTGACGATGTTCACAACGTCCCCATGCAACAACATGATGCCCCCGTGCGAGAACATGACGCACCCGTGCTAAAACATCACAAGAACCACGTGTTTCTGTCGTTTTAGCATGGGTACGTTATGAACTTCGCCAAAACAGCCAAACAGCGTGTAAAGTAGCCGTTTTCGCAAGGTTCATGTTTGTCAACTTTGGGCTGTTTTGACGATGTTCACAACGTCCCCATGCAACAACATGATGCCCCCGTGCGAGAACATGACGCACCCGTGCTAAAACATCACAAGAACCACGTGTTTCTGTCGTTTTAGCATGGGTACGTTATGAACTTTCGCCAAAACAGCCAAACAGCGTGTAAAGTAGCCGTTTTCGCAAGGTTCATGTTTGTCAACTTTTTGGGCTGTTTTCGACGATGTTCACAATGTTTGTCCCCATGCAACAACATGATGCCCCCCATGCAACAACATGATGAACATGACGCACCCGTGCTAAAACATCACAAGAACCACGTGTTTCTGTCGTTTTAGCATGGGTACGTTATGAACTTCACCAAAACAGCCTAACAGCATGTAAAGTAGCCGTTTTCGCAAGGTTCATGTTTGTCATTTTTGGGCTGTTTTAACGATGTTCACAACGTTCCCGTGCAACGACATGATGCCCCCGTGCGAGAACATGACGCACCCGTGCTAAAACATCACAAGAACCACGTGTTTCTGGTCGTTTTAGCATGGGTACGTTATGAACTTTCGCCAAAACAGCCAAACAGCGTGTAAGTAGCCGTTTTCGCAAGGTTCATGTTTGTCAACTTTGGGCTGTTTTGACGATGTTCACAACGTCCCCATGCAACAACATGATGATGCCCCCGTGCGAGAACATGACGCACCCGTGCTAAAACATCACAAGAACCACGTGTTTCTGTCGTTTTAGCATGGGTACGTTATGAACTTCGCCAAAACAGCCAAACAGCGTGTAAAGTAGCCGTTTTCGCAAGGTTCATGTTTGTCAACTTTGGGCTGTTTTGACGATGTTCACAACGTCCCCATGCAACAACATGATGCCCCCGTGCGAGAACATGACGCACCCGTGCTAAAACATCACAAGAACCACGTGTTTCTGTCGTTTTAGCATGGGTACGTTATGAACTTCGCCAAAACAGCCAAACAGCGTGTAAAGTAGCCGTTTTCGCAAGGTTCATGTTTGTCAACTTTGGGCTGTTTTGACGATGTTCACAACGTCCCCATGCAACAACATGATGCCCCCCGTGCGAGAACATGACGCACCCGTGCTAAAACATCACAAGAACCACGTGTTTCTGTCGTTTTAGCATGGGTACGTTATGAACTTCGCCAAAACAGCCAAACAGCGTGTAAAGTAGCCGTTTTCGCAAGGTTCATGTTTGTCAACTTTGGGCTGTTTTGACGATGTTCACAACGTCCCCATGCAACAACATGATGCCCCCGTGCGAGAACATGACGCACCCGTGCTAAAACATCACAAGAACCACGTGTTTCTGTCGTTTTAGCATGGGTACGTTATGAACTTCGCCAAAACAGCCAAACAGCGTGTAAAGTAGCCGTTTTCGCAAGGTTCATGTTTGTCAACTTTGGGCTGTTTTGACGATGTTCACAACGTCCCCATGCAACAACATGATGCCCCCGTGCGAGAACATGACGCACCCGTGCTAAAACATCACAAGAACCACGTGTTTCTGTCGTTTTAGCATGGGTACGTTATGAACTTCGCCAAAACAGCCAAACAGCGTGTAAAGTAGCCGTTTTCGCAAGGTTCATGTTTGTCAACTTTGGGCTGTTTTGACGATGTTCACAACGTCCCCATGCAACAACATGATGCCCCCGTGCGAGAACATGACGCATCCGTGCTAAAACATCACAAGAACCACGTGTTTCTGTCGTTTTAGCATGGGTACGTTATGAACTTCGCCAAAACAGCCAAACAGCGTGTAAAGTAGCCGTTTTCGCAAGGTTCATGTTTGTCAACTTTGGGCTGTTTTGACGATGTTCACAACGTCCCCATGCAACAACATGATGCCCCCGTGCGAGAACATGACGCATCCGTGCTAAAACATCACAAGAACCACGTGTTTCTGTCGATTTAGCATGGGTACGTTACGAACATCGCCAAAACAGCCAAACAGCGTTTAAAGTAGCCGTTTTCGCAAGGTTCATGTTTGTCAACTTTGCGCTGTTATGACGATGTTCACAACGTTCCTATGCAACAATATGATGCCCCCGTGCGAGAACATGACGCACCCGTGCTAAAACATCACAAGAACCACGTGTTTCTGTCGTTTTAGCATGGGTACGTTATGAACTTCGCCAAAACAGCCAAACAGCGTGTAAAGTAGCCGTTTTCGCAAGGTTCATGTTTGTCAACTTTGGGTTGTTTTGACGTTGTTTACAACGTCCCCATGCAACAACATGATGCCCCCGTGCGAGAACATGACGCATCCGTGCTAAAACATCACAAGAACCACGTGTTTCTGTCGT
>JAGTTF010000228.1:0-18696 GCA_019095985.1 Streblospio benedicti
ATGACAAGTATGCCAATGACCAGATGTAGAATAAATTAAGCACAATCTAACAATGAATTGCAATTCTCAGCAAAGCGTAAAGCGTAAATGTCATATTTATTCTGGTATAAAGTACTCATAATCAGTATTTATTTTATTAAATGGAACCAACAACATTATAAACACATTGTGTTTTCGTGTTTATATACATCATCAGTTTGAAAAACCATAAAATGAATTAATTTGAAAATTTTAGCGCTTAAACGTGATAATCCACGTTTTTGTGCGTGCAACAGTATATAACAATATTCATAGCAGTTTCAGTCTCCAAGACGGTGATCAAACCAGAACAAAAGCGTGTGCACACGTTATTGCGGACACTGTATCACTGCTCTGCAAAAATGGTCTCATCTACACAAAATCCTTCTGTATTGAAGGCCTGTTGGGAATAAACTTAGACAATGATGAAATATTCCTCGTTAACATTAAAGAGGTAATAAAAACAGACCTGGGCAACGAGGAAGAAGCAGCCTCTAGTGATGCTTCTGATGGAAGTAAATCCACAACTTCTAAGAAGAAACGGAAGGAAAGAGAAAGAAGCGTGATCAGGATAGTGGATAGAAATTTGGGGATTGTCAGTTAGATGTTGGTGATGCTCTCAAGTTATGACTTTTGAAACGTTATATGTTGTATTCACACATGTAGCACTGCATTTAATCATTACTTGTCATGGTTTCAACAAAATAAGTAAGGCATTCACTTCAGCTTAAGAAGCTTAATAAATCCATTTTCTAATCTATAATTTAACTGTTACCCTTTTACGTGGGCCAGAACCCATTGAAGCTCTGTATGTGTATGCCTTCTGTTCTCTGAGGAATATCAAAGTACCACAACGTCTGTCTGTCACAATACTCTTTATTTTATAATCTTTTGATTGTTCCAAGCATTGTTTCAGACCATGTAGCTCCATATGATATGAACCGCCAACCTGATTCCACTGAAGTCTGGCTCTCCAGTGTGAATTCTCTTGTGTCTGTTCAGTTTGCTATTGGTGAAAGATTATCAGCTTAGTAGATGAACGTTTACTACATTAATATGTAATTACAATTTAATATTCAAATATGAAAAAATTCTAAAAAAAGCATAAAGATTTGGGGAATGTCAGTTAGAGGTTGGTGATGCTCTCAAGTTATGACTTTTGGAACGTTATATGTTGTATTCACACATTTAGCACTGCATTTAATCATTACTTGTCATGGTTTCAACAAAATAAGTAATGCATTCACTTCAGCTGAAGAAACTTAATAAATCCATATTTTAATCTAGTGTGACGATCGGGGGTACGATGTCAATGAATTAGAAGAGGGTTTGGCCGTGATCGTAAAACAAACTATATTTTAAAACATAAACTTTATTCACAAAAACTTGTACAACTAATTTTTAAAATATATAAAATTAGAAATGTTCATAAAAATTAATATTGTCCTTGTTGATTGAAGCTTCCAATTGTCCAATGTTCGGGATTGACTCACTATGAAACACAAGCTAAGTTACACACAGACACTTTTGCAATTAATTTAGAGTCTCTGTATCACATATGTCTCTACCAAAATATCTTTACCAAAATGCCTCGTCAGTCCTGCAGAAGGCTTTTGTCTTGTCTACCAAACTAAACAGCCAGGACATAAATGGCACTGGTAAAAACTGATAGTCTAGTAGACTTAGTAGTCTCATTAACTAACAGCCAGGACGTAAATGGCACTGGTAAACTGCTAATATGAAACTAAAGGCCAGCACGGTAATGATACTGCAACCTTAATAACCTTAGAATTGTAAATAGAAGTCGAAGCTTACTTGGTCTTTTGGTACTGTCTCTGGACTAGAATGTTGTGTATTGTTATTATTTTTGCCTCTAGTGTTGTTATGTTGAATGGGCATCCTTAAACTCACCTTCATATTTCATGCCGTCAGCCCAGATAAATATGCCATGGCCATGGAACTTGCCATTACTGAATTGTCCCGCATATCTTGATCCATCAACTAAAAGCATGACATCTTTACACAGACCCTGGTCAAAACGGCATGTGTACCGTGAATCATCAGCAAACTGCATCTTCCCATTGCCGTGTCTCTGACCTTGTTCATTCCAATCTCCTTCATATTCGCTACCATCTGGATACTTGTAAGCTGCACGCATCATGTTGAAAAAGCTTCTCACATAGATTTCTTCTCAACTCCACCTGTGTCACTTGTCAAACAAGGTATTTTCCCGTCAACTTCCTTGTCCCCTTTTCGAATTTTCAGAACAACATCAGATGAGGATTTTTATAAAATTCAATATTCCAATACCTTTTACTCACAAAATTTGCTGAAACACTTATTTCTAGAGTCAACTAGAACAGGCATTTCTGTCATTTTCTAATTGTTACCTGTAAGGCCAGACTGTATAAATAAATTGGATGACGAAAAAAATTAACTGCTTTTTTTCATAGGCTGGGAAAAAATAAAAATGAAAATCAAATATGTTGTTGTCATACTGGGGGCGGGGAAAAAAATCAAACTTGATGAAGGATATTGGGGAAAAAAAATAAGTCTGAAATATTAGGAAAAGCAAGTTTTCATCTGTTAAATATTAAAACTTGGTTCATTTTCTTTATGTATTGAATGTTTTGATTCAACATTTTTTTACAATTCTTTAAAGTATAAATGTTCAACAATTCAAGGCCCCAACTTATCCAATAATTATTTTCACAATAGTGTATTCAACATTTTCTACAATGTAAGGCCAAACATACTAGACATGAACAGCATGTCTGTATCCAAGTATCCTTTCATTTTGTCTTTAATTTTTGGCTTTTATCTCAACCCTGGTGGAGGGACTCTTTCCTTCACCAATGCAGAGCTCACAAATAGGTCTAACTATTTTAAATCTTGCAATGTAGTTGTTGAGTCTTGCATCATTTCTCTGAATGAGTGTGGAGAGGGAGACATTTGAATTTACATTGGTAAATATTCGCACAAATGACATTAGCAAATTAAATATTTTAGTGAAAACAAGGCCGTCCAAACCATTTCACTCTCACAGTGCATAAACGTCTTTAAACGATCACCTCAATTCAGAATTACTGTAGTTGATCAATCAATCAAATCATAAATTTACTAAGACGGGCCCTATTTATTCCTACTTCAGAGGGTGTGGCCTGGCTGCCCAGTCTGGATCTCAACTGTCCCCTCAAGCCTTTCAATCCAACTTTTATTTTGTACTGTCTTTGTCTTTGCAGATATGCCCATGACAATATGGGTCCAAACGTGCAGAATAGGAAGGTGTGAACAGACACGACCATTGATGAGATGAAGGCTTTTTGGGGGATGATTTTCTTGATGGGAATCCTGAAATTACCAAACAGGTAATAAATAAAACAAACATATATAAAATATTGTATTCACATAATGACCTATGGTGCATGTAAACTGTACTGCTATAATTGATATTTTGGCACAAAATAAATTATGCTATAATATATTTTTAATAGTTTTACTTCGACGCCAATTTATTACAAATTACAAGTTAAAATTTTGTCAATCAAAAAATCGAAACATGATTTATAACAGCATTATTTATTGTCTTCATTTTAGGGAAGATAATCGGAAGACCACCGGATGGTTGGTTACTCGTTTTGGGGAGATCATGTCAAGAAATAAATTTGAACAATTATGGAGGTACATGCATCTTTCGCACTCAGCAGATCCTAATGATAAGTTAAGAAAATTACATCCATTTCTTGACTTTGTGAACAAAAACTTCAAAAACAATTACACACCTGAAGCATTCAAACAATGCTTACCAATGAAGCCAGTAAAATGGGAGATTAAGCTGTGGTGCTTTGCTGTTCCCGCACAGGATACCTCTACCAGTTAAGTGTGTACACTGGAAAAGAAATGCAGAGAGTGGAGAAAGGATTAGCTTTGAATGTTGTAATGGTTCTATGCAAAGAATTATATCACACATTTGCTAGAGTATTTTTTGACAATTTTAATACCAGTGTTGAACTATTAAAGAATTGTATAAAAAGGGTATTTATGCTGCTGGCACAGTTAGATCCAACCGAAAAGGTTTACCTTTAAACCTTTTACCAAAAAAAAATTGAAGCTAAACAAACACGATTCTAAAATAGCACAAAATGAAGATTCAACATATACTATTTGGCAGGATACTAAATCAGTAATTTTTTTATCTAATTTTCACAANCCCTGGAAGGAAAATGGAAAAGTAAACAGACGTGACAGTGATAAGAACAAATCAGTTATAAATGTTCAAAAATAGTAAGTGATTACCACGAACAATATGAGGGGTGTGGATTTACTGGATCAGAAACCAGTTATTATTTTCCAAAATTAAAAAGCTTAAAGTGGTGGCGTACATCTTATTTTTATTTCCTGCAATTTTTTTAACTAAACCGCAGATGGAAAAAATAGAAAAAATCAAAACAAAAAATAGATCAACTATCAATCATATCAACATGAAAACTTCATTTATACAATGTATGTTACACCATAGAGAATACCGGCATTGTGGATATGATGGTTTGGCTAAAATATAATAACTGGTTCTTTTTTATGGCGTGCCCATCAGGGCACAGGACCCTAAGATTTGATGTGCCCTGACTTGGATTTTATGTGCCCAGGACACAAGGGCACTAGAAAAGTGTTCAGCCCTGTCAACTACATGTATATGAATATTTCTGACATAAACTTATGTACTAAGTACAATTTCATTGAAAGAAAGTTATTAGTATTACTCAAATTAGGATTTCTACATAACCATCTTAAGCAGTACGAATAATCAAAATTCATATGTTATTCAAATATCATGTATGCATAAAAAAGTGGTTGACTATCAATCACCAAAAAAACATTCAATATAGGAAAACAGAAAAATGCCGGAAGGAATATATTTTTTTGTAACAGTGGTAAGCTAATACACTCCACTATTATAGATGAACAAATCAGTTATAAATGTTCCAAAAATAGTAAGGCTAGGGAAGAACAAAATGAGGGCTCCTAGCCTACTGGATGGGAAACCAGGGAGCCGATGGTTTTTCCAAAATTAAAAAGCTTAAAGTGGTGGCGTATTATTATTTTTTTTATTTACTGGAAGTTGCTATGGTAAATTCCTATATTTTTGCAAAATCTGCTTGTCTTGTCTTGTGGTCAGCGGGAAGCCGCTAAAGGCTGATGCTGAGGACAAGGACGCCGACGCCATAATGGATGGTGAGCTAATGACCGCTTGTCAGGGTTGACTGCACACTTGGGTTGACATGATGTTTTATGTGATTGTGATTTTGGGAGATTAACTGAGTGATTTCTTCTTACTTTTAGGTGCCAGTGATGTTTTGTTTAATGACACGACGGCAAAAAGCAGACTATGAAGCGGTTTTAACCGCTATCCAACGCCTTATACCAGCACAGGCAAATGTGAAAGAAATGGTAATGGATTTTGAGGTGGCTGCGTGGGGTGCAGTTCGCACAGTATATGTCCCAATGTCAAGGTTTGGTTTTATTTTTTTTTTTTTTTTTATTTTATTTTTCATTTTGGTGTTCTAATTTATTACATGAATGTAACATTGTAATATTTATCACAAGTTTATGCAAAGGCTGTACTGTAATTTTTGATAAAATGTACATGTGCATTTATTGTTTTCCATGATATGGAATATTGTATTGGTGTTCTAGGTGAGAGGCTGTGAGTCACTGGGGGCAAGCAGTATGGCGCAAGACTCAAAATCTTGGATTAAGAGGGAGTTACCTCCAGGATAATGCCACCCACAAATTCATACGCCGCCTGATGGCCCTACCACTTTTGCCAGCAGAGCACATCACACCAGTATTCACCAAGCTCTGCACAAAAGCCAGGGATGACCCAAGGATCCTACAATTGACTGAGTAAGATAACATGAATAGAGTAGATAGATTAGATGTATTTAGTAATATACATGAAAGCGCTGTCAATGCGCTGTCAGTGTGAACATGGTATTAACCACTGTAAATTCTTCGCATTGTTTCTGCTAAATTTTCAATCATAATATACATGGATATCAAAGTCATTAATACACTACAATAGATAGTCTAACAAACAGTATCAATGGCATGTGCACGTAAGCAGGGCGGTTTATTCTTACTTCAATTTAAACAGATACATCAGCACTCAGTGGATCAACAGCTCAAGCCACCCTCCCAGCAGCTGGTCAGTGTTTGGCCAAAGCAAGGACCAATAATGATTGCGAAGGTTAGATGACCTGTATTTGTAGTGGCAAAATGTCCCTAACCAGAATACCAATTACAATAAGCTGGTTAAATAGCAATTGTAATAAAAACAGGGGTGTCTTCCTAAATCAAATTAGGTCAGACATTACGGCCATAGAAAAGGAAATGCATATGCACTTTCTACAATAAAGCTTCAAAAACTATTATGAAAATGTTCATTAAAATATCACATAATTGTACTTATTACATGTAATAATTTTGTCATGTATGCTGAGGATGTGTCCATGACACGAAATATATCTAATAAATTCTTGATTTAAAATAATGTCTATAAAATAACACAGTTATGTGTATGTTATATCAAGGTTGGCACCAGAGACTGAACTCCAAGGGCAAGGCGAAGATGCCATTTTATCTTCTGCTGTCTCTGCTCCATACAGAGGCCATGAGTGTGAAACTCACTATGGAGCTCATGAGTGAAAAGAGAGTTCAACGATACCAAAAGAAAACATATAAGAAACTTCAGGTATGACTGATTTTAATAGTTTGTTATAGCATAGATACAGTGTAAGCCAAAAGTTTATATGGCTGAATTCCTTATCGTGCATTATATTTATTACTTTGATTAACAAAAACTAGAATAACATATATTACATATGTAATTAAGTCTGCAAGTCCCTGGTATTATCACCAATGCCAAATTCCAGATGCATTGAGGACACTCACGTCAGAGTAAAAAAATCTCTGCTAAAGATACAGATTGGTTGGAGTCTAAAGAATATTTCTTGCAAATTGCGAATAAAGCTAATTGGACCGACAACACCCGTTGTGTAAAATTGTTGGCCGCACTGGATAACGCATTATAAGGCGTGACATCTGACCTAGGATCAATGTACACTTTTGACCAACTTTTAGCCAAACTTGACCATATTAATGCGGCAGACTTTGCAAAACGTGAAGCCATCAATAAATTGGCTACATGTAGTAGGAGAATCCATTACATCCTATGCTGAAAGAGTACGTCGATTAGTAAATCGTGCATATAACAATTACCCACCGGTAGCTAGGATGAGCAGGCGCTCAGGGCGTTTATTGATGGTTTACCGGTGAAACGAGGTTTTAAACTCAAAATGAAACTACAAGTTTTCACAACTTTACACCAGGCTGTTGAATATGCGTCTCTCTCATAGAGGAACAACCATCGGAATATCAGCCTACTTGCAGCGCTGATATTGATGACATGTTGGAAAATTCCGATAGTGAATTTGAAACAATCAGAAAATCATACCATGACCAAAATAAAAGATTCTCAAGATTTGACAAGAAGAAAAATAAACAGGAATCTAGGGACTTACATTTGTGCAAATTGCGGTCAGGAACAAAAGATTGAGTTCAAAAATAAGCAAAATTCCCCATGCTATATTTGCTCTGAGTATGGACACTGGGCTGACTCGTGCAAACTTAAGGAGTCTGAAAATAAAGTTGAAAACAAACATTTAAACGAGTAAGAGACACCATTGAGGGGCAAAATGATGTGTCTGAAAGTGAACGATTGCCTCACTTTGAAAAAGCATATTCTGATACCAAACCACTGAATGATGATGACATGTTTAGAAAAGCAACACCTGTTGTAGAGTTTAAAAATAATGACCCTAGTTTTCCTAAATTAATTTTCAAGACCCGCCCAATATCAGAACATAAGCAAGCACCAAACCCGAATTCACAACCTATACATAATAGCAGACTATTCCTTTCTTACTAGATTGTGGTTCTATTGTGTCTCTGTGGGACAAAGCATGTTATGATAGAATACCAGATTGCATGAAACCTCCTATTATTCCATCAAAGAAAACTATACGTTTTGCGGATAATAGTTCACAGGAAAGCATGGGCAAAGGGATTTTACACTTGCAAATAGATGACTCAAAATATGAACAACGATGTTTGCTTGGTAAATTTTCTGATGATGCCATAATTGGCGTAAACGATATGCATTTTCTGAATACAAAAATTGATTTTACAAAAATGTTGGTTGTGCAAAATGATAATCTGGTTACCTATCCATGATGTACATAGTAATCTCGTTGGGAGACGAATACTTTTGAGGAAAACAATTGTCATCCCAGCCAAATCCAAAATGATTGTTCAAAGCTTCATAGAACAACGGCTGGATGAATACTCGTATAATAAACAACCACTGTTTCTTGAACCTGATAAAGACATTATTGATAAATATGGTATTGGTCCAGCACAGTCTCTATATCAGTATAGCGGACCAAACCTTCCAGTGACAGTATTCAATCCAAAAGACAGTCCAACTGAGCTGCCATGTAACACTGTCTTGGGCAGGCTGATGGATGACATTAAAGAAATAAATGATATTGATGATAATGAACATGAGCCAATTGAACAACAAAGCGAGCAGTGCAACAAAGTGGCCAGATCCATAACAAACACTGATAACACGGTCTTACCTGACCACCTGATAGTAATGTACCAAAGTAGTTGTGAAAATCTCGATGAAAATGAGAAAGACAAGCTCAAAACATATCTAATACAAAATTCGGACGTATTCTCAAAGGGTGACTTTGATCTGGGCAGGACCAATGTAGTAAAACATGAAATAAACCTACTGCCGGATGAAAAACCCGTTAAAATGTGATGTGATGTTTTGTGATGCAAATTATTTTTTGTAATTTATTTGCAGATGTGATGATTTTGTAGCTATAGTATAATTACATATTATTTATTATTATGATGTATGTGCAGATGTGATGTTTTGTCTCCTAGAGTGTAATTGTAAATTATTTATTATGGTAGTTTATTTGCAGATGTGATGTTTTGTCTGCACACGCGTCAACAAGGGACCACCAGCCGCTGCACTTAGTGCAAGCTTTTTCTCAGCAGGAGACCCCAAGGCAGAGAGTAGTAAAGAGAAAAGCTGATGAAACCAATGATCCACTGCAACTAGCTCATCTAAACACGAAAGACCAGATGAAAGATGAGTGCGACAGGATTGACAGGGAAATGGAAAAGTTGAAAAGAAGGAGAGACAAACTAAAAAGAAAGAAGGGAAAGCGCAGGAAACATCAGACATGAGAAAAGAAAATGAGGACTTGAGGAAGGAAAAAGCGTTACTTGACTAATTGCAGCTAGAGATGTTAGGCGAGAGGAAGATCAGAGGAGGAGACAGGAAATGAGCAGGGAGCAGGCAGTTGGAACAAAATTATTGAGGTATTAGATAGGACTAGTCATGGTAATGTGTTTGTAGTACTATATTTACAGATTTATTTATTATTATGAGTTAATTGCAAATTTGATTATTATTGTAATCTATTAGCAGAGTTGATAGTTGTTTGCTATAGTATAATTGCAAATTATTTATTATGATGTATGTGCAGATGTGATGTTTTGCCTGCTATAGTGTAATTGCAAATTATTTATTATGGTAATTTATTTGCAGATGTGATGGTTTGTCTGCTATAGTATAATTACATATTATTTATTGCAGATTATGTTTTGATGTATTGCAGATGTGATGTTTGCCTTTGCTATAGTGTAATTGCAAAGCTTTTTATTTTGTCAAACTTTCAGTGAGACTGCCAATTAAATTTTGTTTTCTAAACCTTTTTATGACATTTTTAATGATATTCTATGTATGTTTATGTATGTCTCCGGGACAAGCTAGAGTCTACTTTTACCGTTCCAAACGGTTTTGTTAAACTTAAATCACAGGCTATGCATCAAAAAGGTATAACAAGAGCGGCATTTGTCCATATGCATCTGATTCGATTTCAAACAAAGCGCTCTGCCAATTAAATTTTGTTTTCTAGGTTTGCTTTTATGACATTTTTAATGATATTCAATGCACTTAGTATGTTTACAACGTGCGTGTACATCATACCCATGTGTGTATAACGTATGACGTAGAAGTCTACTAGTAATGTTGAACATAAGTACTCAAAGTGGTCCCGATTAAACTACAATAAATCACAGAATTATTGCATCAAAAAATCATATTAACAAAGCTGTTAAATTCAAAAGTTTTACTAAATAAATATCTATAATATTGTTGTGTGTTTCTTTTTCAGTACCAATGAAAAAAGTCTGTTGCAGCTACCTCCACAACAACATTGTCAAGCCAATAGGTAAATTATTTGATAGTTAGCCATTAATCATAGTTTGTTTTCTTTTGACAAGAATGTCTATACTTGAAATTTTGCATACTTATAGTATTACTAATATGTTTCAGAACTGAAAACCCACCCAAAACCGGGCCCAAAACAACAAAACAGTAGCAGCAGCAGCAGCAGCAGCAGCAGCAGCAGCAGCAGCAGCAGCAGCAGCAGCAGCAGCAGCAGCAGCAGCAGCACCACCACCACCACTACCACCACCACGATCGACAACAATCACCAAATAGGTAAATCATTTGATAATTAGCACTTTAAGATATTTTTTTGTTTATAAAGACTAAAAAAATCATATTTGTAAAGTATTAGATAATTAACACATTAAACATAGTTTTAATTTCAACATAAATTTCTATCCTTGGAATTTTGCATATTTATAATATTGTATTACGTTTCAGAAGCAAATATGAGCATTGTGTTCATCGACGATGACCATGACCACGACAACAACAACAACCAAATGAACAAGAACAAGAACAAGAACAACAACAACAAGAATGACAAGAACAACAACAACAACATCACAGACAAGAACAAGAACAACAACAACAACACATACAAGAACAAGAACAATAACAACAACAACACAGACAAGAACAAGAAGAACAACAACAATGACAACAAGGACATTAAAGAAACAATTAAAACAATCAATCAAAAAGAAGTAGACAGACTGAAAGTGAGAAAACAAATTGAACTATTAAACACAATTGGTACAAATGTTATTAAGGGAAAAGGGAGGGGAAAGGGAACAAAAACTGTGGGAAGAGGACGGGGGAAAAGTGAGGGTATGAGTTGTGAATCGGTTAGGGGAAGGGGTGGAAGGGGTGGAAGGGGTGCAGTAACATCACAAACACCTATCACACCAGGGGGTGCAGTAACATCACAAACACCAATAACATCAATAGTGCAAAAAGATACAAACAAAACAATATTTGCTTGACGTATGCAGTTAAGGTAGATATCCATGTACATACATGCATGTTCACCCTCATAAGGCCACTATGCTTTTTTTATCTGTTTTAGACTATTGCCCTCATTAGTTTTACCGAGCGCATAACAAAAAAACAAAGCAAAAACAAAAAACATGTGATGAGCCACTCCACCAAACTAAACACCCATAATATTGCCATCAACTGCATGTAGGCATAAAGAGATGACTATCGCATTACACATCCTCTGTGAACTCTGTCCATAGCTGCAAGCATGTGTTTTTGTTGTTGTTTCTTTGTTTGTATGTGTGTGGTTTTTGGGGTTTTTTGTTGTTGTTGTTGTTGTTTTTTTATCGTTTCAGGTGCAGAAGCGATGCAAATACTATAAGAATATCACATTCTATACCAAATTTATTTAAGAACTCATTTTTTTATTTTTTTCTCAAGCATTTCCTTTGTTGATCAAATATATATATATATTTTAATTTAAACATTTAAGTTTAAAATTTGATATTTGAACAACAAAAAGGACAGAAAAAAATGAAACCACTTGTTGTTCAATACATGACAAGATTCATATATAGTAAGATCATTTCTGGCCATCCCAAACCAAACCTTCATAAAAAGGCCAAGATGAATCTTCAATTCTTCATTTAAAGAGACCACCTCTTTGTGTTTGTGTTGTCATGGGGAATTCCCCAAGATGCATCTAGTCTAAATCAGCTAGCGGTGTTGTTGGTCTGTGAGTCCTAGGCTAGCTATGTTTTTGTTTTTCTAATCACCCTCATTAGATTTTTCAGATAGCCCACAACACATTTTTTAATTTAAATTTTTTTGCCACCTCCCTCATTAGATTTGGAATATTCTCTTGTCTAAAACAGAGGAAAAAACATAGTGGCCTAAGAATCATTTATTCGCGTTCATTATAAATACACATGGGAGAAACCAGGTCTAAGCAATTATAAAACGCATTGTTGGTTTCATGGCTATCTCACCGACGGTAGAAAGTGTTGTATTATATACTCCCCGGAGAGTTAAGAAAGGCAGTATAGTGTAACAAGGATTCAAATGACCTGGTGTTAATTTAAAGTTGCCCGAGCACGACAACAGTGAATTGCAACTGCAAATAAGCACATGTATATCAGTCCATTTTCATTTATGATTATGCGCCGAATACATTTGAATCTCTCTATTTAGACCACCCTCGCAAGTAGTATCTAAGGGACGTAATCTATGGTGGTTCATTGGTGTCATGAAAAATGATCTTGTGATAGAATTGGTTTCTGCGTGGAGGTGGTCTTATAATTGGAGGTGCTTCGGCAAAAACCTCTCATAATCTACAGAGCTAAATGGAGTCATCTAGCCAGTATGATCATAACATTTATTCAAACTCTCTTTATGATAGGTACTATAATAGATAATATACTAGTAGAGCTTTCAGCCACTACGACTGTGTTATATGACACACTGATTGTTTAACATTCTGTATACATGTACAGCCATAGGGAACAAGGCCACAACCATGGCTCAAAGCTCTATAGTTCATATTATCCAGTGTAAATATCTAATTCAAATAAATGTTATAACGCTTCATATATGAGGATACCATAAATACTGCTCTTATGAAAATCATGAAGTTCATTCATTTTTGTCATTTTGAGTAAAATACGCGCCTAGCTGCATATTGAGGTGATGAAAGAGGAAATGAAAATCCCAGCTTAACCCCGAGGTCCCGTCTACCAGGCCTTATGAGTTTTCAGGCATTCCTGCCCACGGAGTACACAGACTTTGTTCCCAGAGTCTAGGACACAAATACATGTACGATGCCTATAGTTTACGCGTTATATGTAATACGTGTAGGTTGGAGTTTCTGTTAACATAAAATTCGCATTCAACATCACATCCTTTTTTTCTCTGAAACATTCATTATTTATCAAGCATTAAATTGCAGTAAACATACCACCTATATAAATAAAATGAGAATGTATCTATAACGATAATGTTAAGGCCAACTGTCTATTGAGATCACGTCAGTTTCAAGGGTGGTTTTAAAAGACAGATTGTAAACTGCATGAACGCCCACCAGTAACGCTACAGGTGGTATAAGTGGTCATCTCGGTTTAGATGTGGGTAATTCCCAAAACTTGCTTAATAGGCCAAATGACGCATACTGTACTGTTCTCCATATTCTAGTGTAATACTAAACTGCCTATACTTGAAAACAATGCTTTACATATGATTTAAAAAGCTGTCGGATAGAATTCAAATAGAAGGATTAGCTTGTTAACCCAAACTATATATGTAAGTTGATAATTATCATACATTATGACAAATTAAGACCGCGTCCTACATACACAAACATGATAGAAAACCATTCCGCAGCCCGGATTAAAAACCCAAACTTCAACAAACCATATTTTGATTCATAAAACGACCTACATAGAATTCCTAAATTTGGGAAATTGGACTAGTATTTGGAGATCCAACGGGGGCCCCCAAACCCAAACTATATCATGTAAGTTGATAATTATCAAACTTTATGACTTCCAATTAAGACCACTTTCCATATAAAGACCACTTCTGATATAAAACCATTTTCCGCAGCCCCAAATTTCCCCAAATAGGCTGAAGCAGAACCTCCCTATTAAGACCACCAAATGGTTTCAATAGAGAGGCGGTCTCCTAATGGAGGCTTCGGGTGTCCATGGCTTGGAACTGTGAGAAATGTCTTATCATAAAAGTGGTACGTTAAACAGATGAACTGCGATAAAGAAGGCCACCTCCTTATTGAGATCACCTGTTACCACTCCGTCAGCATTTATGTTTGGCTGTATTCAATAGCCCATGTGCACACGTCCTTGACATTGGCATGGATGGATTGACTCATCGTTGTGGATCAATGTCTTGTCTCCTGAACCTATGTAATTGGTACAGGGAACAAATACCTGCACACTGGGTGATTTAATTGGTGATAGGTTGTGCATGCCGTCAACACTCTCTATTTCCTATTAATCAGCTCTTGCTACAGGTACGGAAACCGTAACATGCACCTACTGATTAAAGGCGCGGGAAGTTTTGAGAGAACCTCGAGGCTTCCAAACCTCAGGCTTAGTGTCGCCACCGTCTATTTAATAGTAGTATACTCGACTGAGGCGACACACGCTGTGTGAAAGATTGACAATGCAGTGGCAGAGTTGCGACGTAACGGTTTTGGCGACACTGAGTCTGCTGTGGTCGGGCCGTGAACTCACGACACAATCAATTCCCGGTTCGCAGTCCTACGTGCTAACCACTGTACCATCGATACCCACATTGACATAATGCACACCAGGGGCACCTGCTGTAGCCCCAAGCTTTTTTGCATAGCAACCATTGTAAATAAATGGAGTTTTCATAGAGCAGCTACAGTTTTTAGTCAATAATTTAATAAATATTTGAGTATGATTAATTATAATAACAGAATAGATAAATAACAAAATTTCACTTGATACACACGAGTTCATTAAATTTGTCATAATGTGCAAGTAGAATAAAAGTGGCTTTGAAGCCGTCTTGTATATATGATTATTGCTGTTTTGATGTAATGAATAGAATCAGAATTAGGGTGTTATCTCTAAACGTATTTCATGTACTTGAATGCAATTTTATCGCTACGCTTCTAGAAACCTATCCTCATGATAGTCAAAGTTTCAAAAAAATCGGATGAGTATATCACATCGTACGTTTTTTATGCATGTAACCTAAAGTAAAACCTTAATTGTGTCATATGTATAGCATGAGCTATCTGCCTGCACCAAATTTCAAATGAATGCATCTTTACTTTTTCATAGTGTCCACTATAATATTAGTAAACAATTTAAGTCATTTATTGATTTATTGTTATATTAGACTTATGTAGATTCATCTATCAAGGTTGTATAACATCAACTAAAGTTTAAACCATTATTCCACTCGATTTTATTGGGAAAACTTCATGAAACTTTCAACCAAGTCTCGGTCTTGTTCACTATGACACCAATATGAATGTTCGCTATGAACATTTACTGGCCTAATTTTCTCGTCACCACCAGATTTATTTATTTCTCATCAGGATCTCTGTAAATGATATTCAGCTGGTCTGTTTTAGGTTATCCCAAACAGTGGGGAAGTTGTGCCTGCCGCCATCTTTATTCAGAGAGGGACGAATAGTTCGAATGTGTATGGACTCCTTCACTCCACGCTCGAACCAATTAGACTCAACCCTATAGGTATCGTTCACTCCCGATTGCGTTATGAACGTCACTGGGACATTTTAAAAACACTGGTTTTAATTAAATCTGCCACAGTACATTTATATATCTCATCTCATACTTTGCTGGCTTCTCGGTATGCTAAAAACTTTGATCTTATAGAAGACATGTGATTATGTCTCGTGTCAAAGAGAAAAGTAGAACCTTTTCAATCCGTCACTTTTACAAGTAGAAGTGGTTTTGAGGTGGACGTGTTAACGTTCCAGATGGTACTGTGAACCCAAAGAGGGTCCTTTCCTAACTACACACGCTTATGTATTTATAACAAGATGAATTTTAATGACGCAAAACTGTAACTAAACAAATCAAAGACCATCTCCCGCTGCCCAAAAACATTAATTTAAAAGGTGTCACGATCCTCCATAAAGAGACCGCTTGTTTATTGGTACCACTTAGCGGTCAGTCCCCTACTTGGTCTCTCTATATTGAATATTGTAATAATCGTATATCGGAGTGCCCGGTGAAGGCTATTCGCCCTCCCTGCTCCATAATACTATGGGGAAATAATTTTAAAAACAATCTCATCAAAAAAGTTAAGTGACTTTGAAATGGTTTCAATTAATGTTAAAGAGGCTTGGGAGATGCTAACAGACGAGTTTCTCTGTTTAACTGGTTAAAGGGGCAAAACGTTGATGTTGCAGTAATACAAGAAACGCATAGTGGAGCAGATAGTGAAATTAAATGGCTGCAGGAATGGTGAGGTGAAATTTTGCAAGTGAATACTGAAGCAGAGCAGGTATTATTCAGTGTTTTATACACTGGCTTGTACCCATATTCCGCCCGTCCGTCCGTCCGTCCATCCGTCCGTCCATCCGTCCGGTTCGTTACCCCTCTACAGGTCGCATCGTTTGAGCTAGGATGCTCAAATTCGGCATGTCGGTTGGAAATGATGACCACAAGAACCCTATTTCATATGGGCCCAAACGGTCCATATTTGGGCCCATTTGGGCCCATTATTAGGTCCATTTTACTAGTGAATCACATTCTTATTAGTATTTGAATGCACCATTAAAATCAATATTCTATAACCACAAACTCCAGACACAGCGGCTCCAAAAAATTTATCCACTTCTTGGTAATAGATGATACTGCTATAAATCAATAATCAGCCAATATATAGACAGTGACATTCCAGTGTATTAAACACTGGTTTGCCCTCACCGGGGGCGCTTTTCATTAAAAGATGAGCTGGTAAAATGTCTCAATGAGAGTATCTAGTGAAGACACTTTTATAATAGGCGGTGATTGGAATCTAGTGCAAAATTTAGAACTAGATAAAATGGGGGGGGGATTACATACCTTAAAGTTGAAATCTTTAGATGAATTAGATAAATTGAAAAATAGTTTTAGTTTAAATGATACATAGAGAATAAAAATAATGATGCTTGTAGGTTTATGTGGAGAAGATGTGCTCCATTGTTCCAGTGTTTTATACACTGGCTTGTACCCAATTAATTGCGTCCGTCCGTCCGTCCATCCATCCGGTTCGTTACCCCTCTACAGGTCGCATCGTTTGAGCTAGATGCTCAAATTTTGCATGTCGGTTGAAATGGTGACCACAAGAACCCTATTTCACATGGGCCCAAACGGTCCATATTTGGGCCCATTTGGGCCCATTATTAGGTCCATTTTACTAGTGAATCACATTCTTATTACTATTTGAATGCACCATTAAAATCAATATTCTATAACCACAAACTCCAGACACATCGGCTCCAAAAAATGTATCCACTTCTTGGTAATAGATGATACTGCTATAAATCAATAATCAGCCAATATATAGTAGTGACATTCCAGTGTATTAAACACTGGTTTGCCCTCACCGGGGCGCTTTTAGGTATAGGTGTGGAGAAGATGTGCTCCAAAAAGAAACTAATAGCGTTAGAAAGAAATCTTGATTGCAATAATATGAAACATTACGATGTTATAAATGAATTATTGGATATTAAAATAGAAAAGATTGAAGGTATAACGGTATGAAGAGGGAGAAAAAAAAAGCACTAAATATTTTTAAGTTTAAAAAATACAACTCCATCAAAAAGCATATGTGCAAACTAAAACTTTTGATGGCACAATAATTCCCAGATCCTAACAAAATATAATAAGAATATTAAAATAGATAATCAGTATATATTCAATTTAATAGAAATTTTCTCCAACTGTGGTATATGGAAGCTAAAGGATTTATTTTCAAGTGATGGAAGGGGTCATACCCTGTTGATATTTGGGAAAAAGAGGATTAAATACCAATTTATATTTATTATGGCGAGAAAGATAGTGGAAAAAATCAAATCAAAATGTTCAGATCCTACAGCTTATGATAATAAAGATATTGAAATCAATGGTATCACTAGTTTATTATGTTCAGAATCCAAATACATGTATAAGGCAGCAGTTAAAAACAAAACTGCTTGCTTAGTAACACAGCAAAAGATTTTGCAATATTTTAAATATAGAACTAAGTGAATGGTTATGGAAATCCATTTACACTTCTATAACATATAACATTATATATAACAGTGATATTTCCCGCAGGAATTATGCTACGGAGCTAAAAAAGGGGGGCGGGGGTGGGTGGGAAAATGGCTCAAATCCAGGCGCTGCATCGACCGTGGCATCACTTTTACGAGGCCCCTACACTTCTTAAAATTCATAATTTGTTTTCAATATTCTGTGTTGTGCTGGTGGGTGCCACGGGGTACCACAGCTTGGACTAATGTAGGGGTAAACTACAGTTATGTTTCATTTGGCAGCATGTGCTGCTGCTGGGACTAGCTGTGGCAGTTGCTGGGCGCCTGCTGCCCCTAACGACACCGGGCGATGTGGTAAACGCCGAAGCTGCAGCCAGAGGCGAGTTTATACTGTGCATTGCAAAGTACAACTTTCTGTCCTACATACTCGTCAAAGTTATGGCAATGATTTTTATTCCCCGATGATAAAAAAGTGATATTTTTTTTTGTTTGGAAAAGGGTTTCTAAATAGCTTTTTTTTTAACCTTTTGTTTTGGTTTTTTTTCCCCAAAAAATTTAAAATTTAAAGGCC
>JAGTTF010000229.1:0-20307 GCA_019095985.1 Streblospio benedicti
CGTCCCAATGTCAATCCACTGTTATTCTCTGTTTAATTTATTTATAATTTTCTATCAAGCGGCGTGTTTATGATTGTAAAGATTGGAAGTTATTAGGTGCAACATGTCAAGAAAATAGAAAAATAAAATTATTAAGTGAAATTGTCAGAGGGGTGTTTGCTGTTCATGTCCCTTTAAAGGATGTATCACTACTACTCTGTATCCCACCTGGTTTCTCTACGCCTCTATCTATAATCATCATGTGATCGTGGCTGTCTCCTCTTCTCAGCTGACCCAGTTATCGAGGGTCACGTGGGTAAAGTGCCTGGGCAGCAGGTGGAAGACACAGTTCTTGGTCCAGCACAGACCGCCGTTACCTGGACAACACGCAGTAGAAACGTTAGTAGTGGTCCGCTTCTTCACCGATGAACCCACAGGAACCTCAATGAGTGTGCTTTAACCCTAATCAGTACATTGGGGTCCATTTGGGCCCCGGGGTATACTTTGTAATATATCTTTATCCACTTGGTATTTATTCTTTTCCTTTTAAGTAGTTGTCACCCTATCTCTTGTCTATATCAGTACCGATTATTATTTGATTTAGTTTAATATTAGGACGTACATAAAAAATATTTGCCCAGGGTCCGTATGGACTAAACCTGTTGAGAACAGAAAATGCAGGGTGCACTGGAATTGTTTTTGATTGAAGGCCTTTAATGGAGTTGTCAGCTCATATTTTCCCATTATCAGGAATGAAAATTATTTTCTTTGGTTTAATATACATAAGGACCAATACAAAATCAATTTTATTGGGGCCCGCATGGACCCCAGACACGATGGGTACAGAGAACACAGAGTTGTTCGATAATTTGACCTATTAAAATATGTATATAATGAAAAACATAACTCTTTATTTGGTATTTTTATCTGACACAGTCATAATTAACATATGAATGTATTTGTATCACAGAAAGATCATGAACTAAAAAGAAAATCCCATCAATTGATTGGGGTCAACATGGACCCCTATTGTAATTATTAAGGTGTTTTGGTTAATGTACTGACGAGGGTTAAAGTTTTGATTTACAACTATATGGCCCTTGTAAACCTTATAACGCATGTAATATGCACGTAAATAGGTAAGATGGTACATAGTTTATTTACAATGAAAGCCAGCTACCGAAATAGATAAAGTGTACATTGTTATGTGTATGTTAAAGGGCCTATGCTTGGTTGTTCGCCTACTTCTTCAATCCTTGTCAGCATATGAACATGACAATTTAAATTCTGCGTGACTCAACACAACTATGGCATTAAGTCATATGAAAATAATAAAAAATTCATTTTTGAGAGGTCAAATGCTTACCAAATGCAGGAAATGTTTTCACATAACAGCCCATCTTACTATCTTAATTGATTAAAACTCGATTTGTATTTTGTGATGACTGTTGTTTGGCGTAAAATATCAAATGCAGGAGGTAATGCCGGGTATTTTCTTTGGGACGGACCATTCGATATTTGGGGCGACAAAATTTTCCAAAAAAAATCTGCCTCTGATTTTTGAAAAGCAAAAAATTTGTCCCTGATGTTCACCAAATTTGTCTCACTTCAAGTTGAAAATAAAAAATTTGTCTCTAGAAAGTCAAAAAAAATTTGTTTCATTTGTAAACATTTTGTCACCACCACCAAATATCGAATGGTCCGTCCCTTACATGTACAACCTGTGACAATGATGCAATATATCGATGGGGTAAATCACTCCAAGCTTTACATCACATGCCTATATATATGTTACATGTGGATAATATACAATGCCAGGTACATATATGCATACAATAAACACACACAAAAAACATAGCCCCCAAAAAAAAAAAAAAAAAAAAGTCCCAACAACTTAAGCACACTGAATAAGTGCACACATTCTTATACACCTGTATATTACTTGAATATCATATAACTTAAATGATTACCTCATGGGGGATGTTATGATGGAAGTTCACAAGACATTCCGGTTATTAACATAGCAGAATTAGCAGAGGTGTCTAATCTGGTTAATGATCTAAAGAATAGAGTCGAGAGTTTGGAGACCACTAGAGCAGAAGACAGAGCAAGAATTATAGCTTTGGAGCAAGAGTTAGTTCAGGTAAGAGGCCAAATAAACCTCTTTCACACTGCACCCAGGGAGTCCATAGAAACCCAAACAGGCCAAACAGGCCAAAATGTTGATGTCGATGTGGAAATGGAGGACATTATGTCAGGTTTAGGTGCGAATAATATGGATAATACAGATGGTAATACTGAAGGTCATGGTTCAGTAGAAACAGTTCAAAATTTGGCAGTTAACCCAGACACAAGCTCTAATCCCCCTAGTAGTGGCGGCCAGAGCAATATTTCAGTTAACCCGGACACAAGCTCTAATCCCCCTAGTAATGGCGGCGGCCAGAGCAATATTCACACAAACACAAATCAAACCAGTGATGGAAGCCAGCCTGTCCGCATGACTGCACACAGAAATCTAAACAGTACAAGTACAAGTACAAATCAAAACATTGAAAGTATACGTCGGCCACTGTTAGATAATAACAGACCTAGAATTTATCATATACCCAACAACAATGGAGGCCACACAACAATCTTTGATAAAAGGCCAAGACAACTGAGACCTCTACTTGGAAATCCACAGGAACGTGGGGCCATGTTTTATATAGAAAACATAAGTGTAGATGATGAGAATGATAAAGCTATCGGAAATAGTATAAAAGAATATTGTAGAAATAAGGGCATAAGAGTTATGTCGTACAAAATTATAAGGAACAAATTTTGCTTTGACACGGTCGGATGCAAAGTGACAGTTCCTGAATCTCAAGAATACATTGTGCTGGATCCCTTGAGCTGGCCACAGAATATTAAGTGCAGACGTTGGAAGACAAAAGAAGAATACTTTAGAGAGAAGGAAAGTTTCAGGTGGAGTAGTGCTTGGAATTATCATGAGAATGAGAGTGAAAATAGAAACAGTAGATTGTATGAAGACCAAAATGACAACGAGTATAGAAATAACAGATATTATGAAAGATAAAAGTTATAGTCTATTAATGTCAAAATGTCCAAATATTAATTCATGTATCAAAATGTCACATCTATTCTTAATAATAATAATGAGCTTACTAACCTTATCTGCTTGGAATATGAGATCGTTAGGCCCTGCTGGTCCTTATTTACATGAACTGGTGGACGTACATAGATCAGATATTATATGTATCAGTGAACATCGTTTGTACCCGTACGAATTGTATAAATTGAATGAGCTTTGTCCTCAATTTGATGTGCATGCAAAAAGTAGTGAGGTCCTGTCAAACGAGGCTCAAAACAAACAGTCTGGTCATTGTGGCACAGGTATTCTCTGGCGTAAAGAATTGTCTAATAGGATCAGAGTTGTGGACTGTGAGAGCGTCAGATTGTGTGTCATTGAAATCGCAGGAATTTGCAACGACATAAGTGTATTTATAATATCTACTTACCTTCCTCAGCAACAATGTAAGATAACTTCTTACACAAAACACTTGGCAATTTTATCAGATCTTGTTGAAAAATGTAAGCTGACTGGAGAAGTCATCATAATTGGAGATATGAACAGCCACTTTGGTCCAGAAATAGGGAACCGTTTCTATGGTAAAACTACAAAAAATGCAAAATTGCTGTACAAACTAGTTAATGACAGTGAACTCAAGATTTTAGACAAAGATCATGATAGATGTTCTGGCCCTTGCTATACGTTTAACGTTGATGGCGTCGGGAAATCTTATGTAGACCACTGCATTGTCACAGGATTAATGGATCTTAAAATTCATAGTTGTTGTGTTATTGAAGACTCACCAACGAACACATCTGACCATCTAGCACTAAAAGTACAATTCCAGGTTTCTCACACTATGAAAAATAGGAGTTCTCCCATTACGAAAGAATCAGTTGCATGGAAACGTTTATCTGCGGATGAGATAGATGCCAATTACACCACAATTCTGGCCGACAAGATTTCAAGATTACAAATTTATGATTAATTGTTTCTATGTACAGTACAATAATGAATGGGACGTGACATACAACTGTGTTACAAAGTATGTAAATACTTTAGTTAATGCATATTATAATGCTACAAAAGACCTGAAAGAGTAAAGTAAAATATTTAATGTAGTAATGTTAGATTTCACATTGTATCCTTTATGTCAACCAAATTAATGTACTTATTGTTAGCATACTGGTGCTATTTTGCTTGTAAATATGTTTTAAGTTAGTTCATGTATATTTTCTTATTTGCTGTTTCACAACTTAAATCATTGTAATGTAAACTCTTCTATTAGAAGGCAATCAATAAATACAATACAATACAATCGAATGTTTATGCCACTGAACTCATGGAAATCAAACTGTTAATGTAGGGTGAAAAGTGAGTGTACACCTCATACAGTCTTATATCATAACACCACATATATATAGGCATGTGATGTATGTGCATGGTACTGTAGATTTATTCATATTTGGATGATGTGCATGTCTTGATTTGTGTTAAGTCTTGCTTTTGACTTTTCATATTTGTATGCGTAATGTTGTTACGGTGTATTATGTGTGGGTGTATTGTTTTTGCCAGCTGATTTTTACAGACAGACAGACAGACATCCTTCGTGCACCAAACAACCCTACTACTGTCTGGCCTGGCGAAGTGTTAGAAATTACAGCCCCGTCAGACGACTATGACCACTACATTCTCGAACCAAAGATAGATACCTCTAATGCAAGGCACATTGAAGTGCTCTGGCCTAACCACATAGTCACGGAGAAAGTCAATGGCAAGATCAAGATACCCAACAATACTACCGTACCACAGACACTCATCCAAAACGAACACCTCTGTCGTGCTATTCCTCTCGTTTCACAAGAAAGCCTAGATACAACACGGACAGCCTCAAACAATGTCATGGTATATTCAACTCAGACAACACATCAACCAGCTTCTCAACTATTTTCAAAAGACATAGTTGTAGACCCCGACAATACGCTACCAACAAACATTCAGAAGCAATTCCATTCCCTACATAAGCAGTATGACAAAGTATTTAATCCTGCGTTCAGTGGATACAATGGCCAAGCCGGACCATTTAAAGCAGTTGGTTTGCGAGGTCGTGGTGCTGCGATGAGGAGCAATCAACGCAGCCGAGTTGTGTTCAACATTTTCCCGAGCTGGTGAAGGTTGCGCGTGCTAGGGAGCTGATCTTGAATAGTGTTTGGTGTCATGTCTACATTGACAATGGGATTCGGGATGGACATATTCACAGTATCCCCATCTGATGTGTTGCCAGTTGGTGTAGATTGAGTAGCAGAGGCTTCCATCCGATTAGCAGGCCCAGGAAGGCCTTCTGCTGTGGTGATCAACTCTTTTGAGTCACTCATGAAGGGTGAGCAGAGGCATAGGAATCTTCTGTTGCGTAAGGAGCAGCGACCTGAACCATCCATGCGTATGATGTACTGGTCATGTGGTCTAACTTCAGTGATCAATCCAGTTTTGTCCCATCTAGTTGGCTGACTCCCTGTCTGGTTTTGTACGAGAACATGGTCACCAACACTAAGTTCCTGAAGAGGCCTGGTGTGATTGTTATATGCTTCTATCGAGCGTAAGTGTCGTCTTGCGAGTGCTCTTTCTCTGTCCTCAGCTAGTTGTAACCACTCTGGTCTGAGTTTAAGAGCATCGGCAAAAGAGGGTAAGTGGTCACGTAGTTGTCGACCATACAACAGCTGAGCAGGCGATGCTCCTACGTCCTGAAGAGGTGTGTTGCGATATTGTAGGAGTGCACGTGCAGCTGCATCTGTGTTGAGGTCACCACTGGGTGAGATATTCTCTCGAAGAAGACGTTTCGCAGTCTTGACGGCCAATTCTGCCCGACCATTACTCTGGGGGTAATATGCAGATGATACACGCCAAGACACTCCCCAGTTACGTAAGAAGTGCTGAGTAATGTGAGAAGCAAACTGTGGCCCTCCATCAGTTGCAAGTTCAACTGGGGCACCATATAACCCAAACGCAGTACGTAGTTCACGTATCAGTGATGTTGATGTGTTGCCATTTGTTGGGGCTTTGGAAACTGTTACCCAGCCAGTGTAGCGGTCTGCATATACCAGGTAGTCATTGCCATGGAGCGTGAAGTAGTTTGCTACTACTTGTTCAAAAGGGGTACAGAGGAACTGGAGGTGGTTGGAGTGGTTGCTTGGGACGGTACAATTGAGTTACATGTTCGGCACTGGTTGCGGCGTTGGTGTATATCTGCCGAAATGCCAGGCCAGTAAACAGAAGTTGCAGCACGTGCCTTCATGCCTGCCACACCTTGATGAGCTGAGTGCAGGCATTCAAGCACTTCTCTTCTGAGAGACGCAGGGACTACTAACCGATACCCATACATAAGCAGACCATCAGTAATATACAAGTCTTTGTGGATCTTCCAAAATGGTCGCAATGTATTATCCAGCTCACTAGCATCTTTCGGGAATCCTCTTCAACACCATTGAAGTAATTCAGAGTAGGTTTGATCCTTAGCTGCTGCATCTTTCATCCGTGTGATAGTGATGGCCCTTGATGCACTGTCATAAGTCATAAGTATTTTATTTCGGAAACCAGTCCATAGAATTTATAAAATAGATAAATACAATATATACAGATAAAAAACTTTATCAGCCTTAATACAACAGTTCAAACCATTTACCAGCAATTTTACTGGTGTAAATAAAGAATTGAGATGATAAGCAAGCTTGGACTAGACTATTATTACTACGATATAGACGACTTCTAAAACTATATATTGCTTTTCTCATAAGTATATTAAAACAATCAATATTCTTATCTAAAAAATTCTGAGAGACCCTACATCTTCTATCCAGTTTAAAAAGAGCTCTAAATACATTGTTGTATGCAACACACATTTTGTTATAGATACTCTTACTATATGATGCCCATAACTGACAACAATAAAAGTTACAGCAATATGTTTTAAAAAGTTGGACTTTAACACTATTATCACAGTTTCGAAATTTGTTGATTAGAACATTACCCCTGCAATAAGTAGACTGAATTTGCCTGCGTATATCCTTGTCATCACGATTGCTACTAGAAATAAAAACACCTAAATATTTATGTTCATCAATCCATTTCAGTGCTTTTTCCATCCAAGAGCATGAGAGGGGAGACATATTTTTTATAACTTTAGGATAAACCACCATACAAGCAGTCTTTTTTTTGCATTATACACCATTTCATATTTATTAGCATACATTTCACATACTTTCAGCAGCAGCTGTAAAGCAGCTGGTGAAGAAGCCAGAAGGACTGAGTCATCAGCATAAAAGAGATGATTGATACACACATTGTTATGATAGCAACCAACATTAGTATTAGATAATTCTTGACTCAGGTCATCCATAAACACATTAAAAAAAGAATTGGGGAAAGAATACCACCTTGTCTAAGACCATTGGTTCCATTAAAAGGTGTAGATAATTTATCACACCATTTGATAATAAAATTCTGCTTCATATGCCAATACATCAATAAGCGAACAATAACAGGGGGTAAACCACGAGACAATAACTTTTCAAACATATGCCAATAATTAATACGATCAAACGCTTTTGATGCGTCCACAAAGCACAAATAAATCGGACTAGAACATGATACATAATAATCTATGGTTTCTTTTAAAACAAATGTACACATATCAGTAGAATGTTTAGCTTTAAAACTAAATTGGTTGCAGGATGTATACAAGACATTTCTGTATCTATGTAATAACATTATTTCAACAATCTTGTCATGGCTATAGAGAGCACTAAGTGATGAGCATGTCTGAGCATCTGCAAGCGCACATGCGAAAGCCGATATGTGACACTCCTCTTCAGAAATTGCTTCGGGCACATCTGTGGACATCTTGGGACGACGACGTCGTGAAAAAGCATCAGGAACTTGATGGCCAGCACCAGGGACATGTTTAATCTTGTAGTCATATTGAAGAGTGCGTTCCTTGATACTGAAGAGTCGAGGGTTTTTTACACTGTCCATGTTTCTGTCACCGAGTATCTTGACCAGTGGCTTGTGATCAGTAGCGATCATAAGGTCATTACATCCCAGCACAAACAAGCGGCATTTCTTAAGAGCATAGGCCACGGCCAATGCTTCTCCTTCTACCGGGGCGTACCTGGACTCTGCAGGTGTAGTAAAGGGAGAGCCTGCAAATATCAGACGCCAGCCATCAGTGCAACAATAGGGTGCCTTCTGCATGGAACATCTGCAGTGTTTCTGGAGTAGAGTGAAGCCAAGTCCTTCTTTTGACCAGTCAGTGCACAGACAAGTGGGGCGGTTTTGTTGGTAGGAGTGGAGTCCATCATGAACCATAGCCAGGATGGCTGCTTTGCTGTCTTCAAATGCACGATCTAGGGCTTCATCCCAGTACCACATGATGCACCACGCCGTAACCCAGGGTCCGTATGATGCCCCGGGGTGCCGTGAAATGCAAACCCCGGCATGTCGTAATGCCCCGTTTCTCCCGTGATATTTCCGTATATCGGTCGTTACTAAAAGGCAGACCACCAAAAGAATGACGGCTATGTGCATTTTCGTTTTGTCACAATGTACTAGGTTGGAAATCGAGTTTTAATAAATCAAGAATAGATAAGATGGTTTTATTGTGACAAAACTTAAACATTTTACTTATGAATATTCACAAAATTTGATACCACAGCAGCCTACCAGTCATCACGGTATGCCGGGGTATTGATGTTGAAAAAAATAATTAATTAGTTCAAAAATGAATTTTTTATTATTTTCACGGGCCGGGGTATCACGGTAACCCGGGTTACGGCGTGGTGTATCACATGCCCGGCTTCAGTAGATCACGAAATGGCTGCATGAATTTCGATGACGAGAGCCCAAAAGCAACCTGATTTACTAATCCAAACCAGGAGCGAGCATCTCTGATATTTTGTGGCTTGGGAAAAGATGCAATGGCATCAAGCAATGATTTTGCAGGCTTAATACCATCTTTAGTAACCCGAAATCTGGCAAAGTCAATCTCCACCTGGCTGAACTTGAATTTGGTTGGGTTGAATACGGCTCCATTGTTGGAACAGTGGTTGATGTAATCTATTGTATGCCAAAAACTGTCTTCGATGTCCTTATCCCATAGAAGAGTGTCATCAATGCATTGAACTTTCCTTTGAATATCTATCGTAAGATCATAGTAGGCCTTGGTGTAAGCGTCTCCAGAGGCCTTGAAACCTTGAGGTCCACGAAGATATCTATACCGTCCCCACTCGGTTATAAATGTTGTTGCATCGCGAGCGTCTTCTGAGAGGGGAAGAAGATGGTAGGCGTTCCATGCATCTAAGATGGTCTTTCTGGTGTTGGCAGGCACAGATGAGGCAAGGTTGAAAGGAGAGCCAGTATGATGAGTAGCTCTGTATGTCGCTTGGTTGAGGCGTTGTAAGTCAATGGTGCGTCGTGGAGAGCCGTCTTTCTTTGCAACAACTACCATTCTGGAGCACCATATCGTTGGGGTGCCTGAAGGCACTGGCTCAATAATGCCTAGTCTCACGTCTCGATCCAAGTCCATCTTCACTTTTTCTTTCCAGTGATGTGGAACTGGTATGGGGCAATGATGAGCACTAGGTTTGGTATCAGGTTGGAAGTGTATAGTAATGGGACTGCCTGTCATCTGCTGTAATGGCTGATGCTCGCAGGTATTGAAAGCACTTGATTTAAAGTAATCCAATATCCACTCCTCTATTTTCTTTACATTTGCTTCAGTGGGTGGGAATGGAATTTGACTGGGTTGCTTTGGAGTTGCGGAGCGTCGCGGGCAAGAACATTCTTCCTGCGGAGATGTTAGAGTGGAGCATGATGTGATACTGTCATTTGGAAATCCTTGACTGATGCATCCTAAGTCACGCAGTGCGGATTCCGACAAGTATAAGCCACGTGCATTTTCGCAGATATATATCACTTGGTTGGAACTTGCATTTCCTGTGCTTATTGTAGCTAGCAGTACTCCCCATATGTCAAGATTTGACTCTGTCACACCTTTGATACGATGTGAAGTAGGGATTAGATGGTGTCTTTCAAGGCCTAGCTGCTCCAAAATGAATGGCCCACTGGCACAAGTCTGTGCCCCAGTGTCAGCTATTGCATTGACTTTGGTTGGTTTGGATGAACGCGGCAATGTGCAGTGGAAGCTTTCTTGTGCATTGACAAGGGGGTTAACTGTGATTGCAACTGTTGGGAGGTGCCGGGGTGACTGTTCAGAAAAAGCGATTCCTGCTGTGATGCCATTCCATATGTGGAATTATGATTTTGTTATGAATTTTGGAGCTACCTGGTCTTGTTATTTCTGAGTTTGGCCATGCTGAGCGATTGGCATTGTGAAGACTTTTCATGAATGTTGTCTCCTCTTCTGCAATCGTGGCCAACCACGAAGATGATGTTTCCATAGCCTTTGGTGCTTCAAACCTCTGACTGAGTAAAGATGTTTCCAGTGATGAGGCTGTGATGGTGCCGTGGGTGGAAGAACCAGTGACGCCACCTGGAGGACATGTAGATTATTGCTTGCCCCGGCGGCACACACTGCCATAATGTCCCAAAATGTGGCACTGCTCACAAGAAACCGAACGTGCTGGACAATATTTTTTCCGAGGCTTGGCGGTACCTGGACCATGCTCGGTACTGCCACAACCTTGAGAGCACTTTGCAGATGAAGTGTTGTGAGCAGGTTTAAGTTTTTGCTGTTGTGAACGTTTATAATTGGACCTTTGTGCAGCGACCGTTGATGGGAGGGTAAGTTGCTGCCTGGCTTTCTTACCGCTCTCTAACGCCTGCATGAGATCAAATTTTTCTTCCAGTGACTGCACTTTTGCAGAACGTGCAAGAAGCTCTCCTTGTATATCCTGGTCATAGCATCCGGCAGTGAGGATGTCAGCTATCATCTCTGAAGCATAGGAATTAGATTTGTGATTACAATCTGCACTACTGCACGACACCCGAAAATCACAATGATCAGCTTTGGCTCGTAATTTTGTCAGAAACTGTTTCGCTGACAGTCCTTCTTCCTGTTTCATGTTGTAAAATTCTTGACGATGGACTGACGTATTTTTCTGTATCACTGCTATTTCACGTATTTTTGCCATCACATCACATCAGACTTTGGAACAGGCCAAACATGATTATGAGGAATCCTTGGTAAGCAAGATCAAGGAAGATCCCAAAGTTTTCTATAATTACGCTAGACATTTCACTAGGTCATCCTCCGCCGTCGATACTCTTGAAAAAGAGGGTGTTAAGGTGACTGATGACACCAAGAAGGCTGAGTTATTAAATAAGTTTTTTGCTAGTGTAATGACTGAAGAACCCCCCCAAACTGGAAGCTTTCCTAAAGTGGACAGTAATTATGTTACTGAAGTTTTTGACACCTTGATTACCCCTGCAGATGTACGTAAAAAGTTGAAGTCTTTAAAAAAGAATAAAGCTAGTGGTCCTGACAATATTCATGTAAATGTTTTAAGGGAAGTCCTTGACCTAGATGTACCTTTGGCTTTGATCTTTAACCACTCTCTAAAGTGTAGTTGTACTCCACGTGATTGGAGGGATGCAAATATTATCCCCTTATTCAAAAAGGGTTCACGCTTGTCCACAAACAACTACAGGCCAGTCTCTTTGACCAGCCAAGTTGCTAAGCTCATGGAAAGGTTGATACTTGATTCCCTACAACATCACATCAAGAGAAACAATTTAATCCATTGCAACCAACATGGCTTTCAGGAAAAATGTTCTTGTGTAACAAACCTTATAGATTGTTTATCTGACTGGATAGATAACTATGAAGCTGGTTTGGGGACTGATGCTGTCTACCTTGACTTCAGCAAAGCCTTTGATTCAGTACCTCACAATAGGCTCCTGCACAAACTTCACAGTATGGGCATTAAGGGCAAGGTCCATCAGTGGGTCCAGTCCTTCCTATCTGACCGAAGGCAGCGAGTAATACTCAGAAATGGTGCATCAGGGTGGCTTCCAGTCACTAGTGGAGTCCCCCAGGGATCCATTTTGGGTCCGGTGCTGTTCCTACTGTATGTAAATGACCTTCCCAAGCCGCTGTAAACACAGCCAAAATGTTTGCTGATGACACTAAGCTGTATGGTCCAGTGAAAGATAGGTCTGATTGTGCCTCATTACAAAAGGATCTGAATGCACTGTCTCAGTGGTCCAAGATCTGGTTACTAAGGTTCAATGCCGAAAATGTGTTGTTTTAAGAGTCCATTCAGCCATAACTTTCTTTTATTCTTTAAATGGCACCTATCTAAAAGAGGTTAGTGATCAAAAAGATTTAGGGGTATTAATTTCAAATGATTTAAAACCAAACAAGCATGTTAATTATATTATATCAAAAGCTAATCAGAGAATAGGAATGTTTAAAAGATGTTTCAGTGGTTTTACTAAAAATAAAATTTCAATTTTGTATAAGTCCCTCATAAGGCCAATTTTAGAGTATGCTTCTACTGCATGGTCTCCATGGTTTGTAAGAGACATAAGTAGATTACAAAAGGTCCAAGACAGGTGTTTGAGCTTGTGTGTTGAGTCTGTACAACTAGAATCTCTAGCTGACAGGAGAAACAGGTGTGACCTAATAGATACTTATAAATATATAAACAATATGTACAGGACAGACCCTAGCAACCTTTTTGTAAAACCGTTAAAACAATTAAGAGGCCACTCCCATAAACTTCAAAAACAACATGTGAGGACGGATGTAGCCAAATTCTTCTTCAAGAATCGTGTAGTTGATTCCTGGAATAACCTCGAGGAAAAAACAGTTTCAGCATCCAACACCTCGACTTTTAAAGAAACCTGCCTTGATGCCAGACGTAGACTCCACCCTCCAACACATCGCTAAGTGGAAGTATGTAATCTGCACGGATCTCAGCAACGCATTCTACCAGATACCACTGTCAGAGGATAGCATAAAATACTGTGGAGTCGTTACTCCGTTCAAAGGAACTTTAGTGTATGTTCGATCAGCAATGGGTATGCCTGGCAGCGAGACCGCATTAGAAGAGCTGATGTGCCGTATTTTAGGCGAATTGCTGTCAGAGGAATCGTTACTAAACTTGCTGACGACCTTTACTGTGGCGCAGATACACCAGAAGAGTTACTGAGGAACTGGGAGCGAGTATTAGCAGCATTACAAAAGTGTGACATGAACCTAGCTTCAAAGAAAACCATTATCGCACCAAAAACTACAACCATACTAGGATGGCTGTGGGAAGGTGGTACGATATCAGCGTGCTCACACCGTATATCCACCCTTTCATCTTGTCTACCCCCAGAAAGTGTCAAAGGGATGCGATCATTTATAGGCGCATTCAAGGTACTCTCTAGAGTCCTCCCAAACTGCTCCTCATATTTAACCCCGCTAGAGAAGGCCATCAGTGGTGCTCAGTCAACAGACGCCATAAAATGGTCTGAGGAACTCAAAAGCAGCTTTATAGCTGCACAACAGAGCCTGAATAACAATCGTAGAATAACGTTGCCTACACCTTCAGATCAGTTATGGATCATTACTGATGGCTCTGTTAAGCAGCAAGGCATTGGTGCAACCATGTATGTACGTAGATCAAGCAAACTTACTCTGGCCGGGTTTTTAGTGCCAAATTAAGAGACCGACAGGTAACTTGGTTACCATGTGAAATCGAAGCACTATCTATTGCAGCATCCATCAAGCACTTCAGCCCATATGTGATCCAATCCCACCACAAAACCTGCTTGCTAACAGACAGTAAGCCGTGTGTCCAAGCATTTGAGAAATTGTGTAGAGGGGAATTCTCAGCTAGCCCACGAGTGACAACATTTCTTTCAACAGCTAGCAGGTACCAAGTTTCCATACGACATATCAGGGGAGTATCAAACTTACCTGCAGATTTTGCAAGCAGGAATGCTAAACCCTGCGAAAACCAAGCTTGTCAAATTTGCACCTTCATTATGGAAGAAGAAGATTCTGTTGTTCGTGCTGCAAAGCTAGAAGACATTATACATGGTAAGGCAAGATTACCATACACAAACAGACCCGCTTGGTCAGAGATTCAGGCTGACTGCCCTGACCTGCGTCGCACTCGGGCACACCTACTTCAAGGTACAAGACCTTCTAAGAAACTTACAAAAATTAGAGATGTGAAGCGTTATTTGAACGTGGCATCCTTATCTAATGATGGACTATTAGTTGTAAAAAAAACTGAACCACTCGCTTCATCATATGATCAAATCATTATACCTCGTCAGGTGACAGATGGTTTATTAACAGCGCTACACATTCAATTAGACCATCCAACGTCTCATCAGTTGAAATGTGTTGTTCAAAGACACTTTTTTGCATTAGATCTTGACAAATGCATAAGCTTAGTGACTGAGAACTGCCATTTGTGCACAGCATTAAAAAGCACACCTACACATCTCACCAGTCAATCTTCGGAAGATCCCCTACTGCCGTGGGCATATCCTTCTCAGCAGACGTTATGCGTCGGAATAGACAACTCATTCTGGTAGTAAGAGAAAGTGTCACTTCCTACACAGCATCTAGTTTATTAAGCGGCGAAACCCGTGATGACCTAAGGGATGGCTTAATCAGGCTGTGTTTACCACTAGTACCTCTAGATGGTCCCTCAGCTGTCATTAGAACTGATTCTGCACCAGGTTTTAGAGCACTCACCAATGACGAACTACTCATACGCTCTAGGATAACCATAGAGTTGGGACGCATAAAGAATATCAACAAAAACCCTGTAGGGGAACGTGCTATCCAAGAATTGGAGGGCGAGATAGTTAAACAATCGCCTGGAGGAGGCATGATAACTCAAAACACACTTGCCTTTGCTACTGCTCGCTTGAACACACGTATTAGGGGCAGTGGTCTTTCTTCTCGCGAGATGCTATATCAAAGGGACCAATATAGCAACGATCAAATTCCCATTGTTGATCGTGAATTGATTCTAGATAAACACTCAAAGCGATCATACAATCACCAGTATAGTGAAAATTCCAAAGCTCGTGGAAAACCGCAATTGAATAAAGCACAATGCACCATTGGTGACTTGGTATACATCTACCAAGACCGCGACAAAAACAAAGCCAGGGATCGATATCTTGTTGTGGGTATAGATGAAAATTTCTATATTGTAAAGAAATTTGTTGGCAGTCAGTTGAGAAAATCTTCATATCGTGTAAAATATGATGAGTGCTACAAGGTTCCAGGATCTATCAAGCTCTCAGTGCAGGATATTTTATGTGATGATGATGAAGATTCAAACATTCAAGATTTACCTCAACCTGCGCCCATGATGCCTGATATTCCCCATGAGATATCACAGCCAATAGTCTGTGATGATTCAATGTTAGATTTACAACAAAATGGTGCTGGTGAGGAGCAACTTGAAGACATGCACAAGGAGAGTGACTCATATAATTGCAATGACATTAGCACGCCACGCAGATCTAACCGGATACGAAAGGCCCCAGAAAGATATGGAGTTCCAGTGTCACATTAGTTTAGTGTTTTGTGTATGCTTTATATTTCCTTCTCTGCTTTTGTTCTATAAATGTTGTTTTTGTAATTATTTCATTGTTTCTCTTATGTGCAATATACAGAGGGAAAAAAAAGAAAGAAACCACGCCAGTATGTTGCTGAGTATAATATGTATTGCTGTGTATAATGTGAACTTGCATATGTATACTTGAAGTATTATATTGTTTTACTAGTTCCTATGTCTCTTGCCATCCTGTGCATTTCTGCATTGTTGGACGTACCTTCATCGCGTTCATATGTTGTGTTCATATGTTGTGTCTAATAAACTATATTACAATAGTCATCTTCTCTACCTGATTGGCGTTGTATCTTTAACACGCTAATATATGCAATATTATACATTCAAACCCAGTTTTATGTACATTATGCTTGCTTAAGGGCATACATACAAGCAAACATAGGAACGTACAAACAAACATACAAACATAAATACAAGCAAACATGCAAAAGAAAGATAGGAACAAAAATACAGTGTACTAGTATGTCAAATCAAACCTTTGAATCAGGTCATCTAATATTGAAAACATGTCAGGCTTCAACGATGTGTACATCACCATCTATAAATTTGTAATACAAAAATATGACATCACAAAATATTTCATGCTTACTTTACGGAGCTTAAGTCATTGACATATGAAACAGAAACACTCTGGATTGTCACCTGTGGTGATCCTTTGCATATTGTATTCATGTATGTAATATATACCATTATTTAATGTTATAAAATCATCTGATTGAATAATAGATTTAATGATTTTCAGTGAATTATTACGGATACCTTTTTTTCATCATTGATGACATGAGAAACAGAAAATCTTTGTTTCTTTACTTTCAGCACCTGTACTTCAGCTTTTAACCGTTCAATTTCTGCCTCCATCTCCTATAAAACAATGTAAATCATGTTGTAAAATTCAGGCGCATTTTTAATAGAAATATGTAGACATACATTTAGAAATGTGTAATCATACATGTATAAAGTTATATTGCTTTTCTCTTATTTTACATTAAAAATGTGTTTGCACTTTGATTTGCTGCGCCAAAACTTGATGTGGAGAGGTCTCATCAGGCTGTTGGGGTGCATCCTCTTGGCAACTTGGCAACAGTCTTAGCTTCTTTGTTTGGTATGGCCTCAGCTTCAGGCCATTTAGTGAGGTAATCTGTTAGTACAATTATGTACCGATTCCCACTTGCTGATAGTGTCAAAGGTCCCACCAGATCCATTCCGAATTGAGAGAAGCTCTCATCTGGGGGAGGAATCGGATGTAGCACTGCTGGTACTTTACGCAAATGGTTGCTTCTTTGACACTCATCACAAGAAGCTGCAAAGAAAATATTTTAGAGTTTAGTGGGTTAAAGTTTTCAATATGTTTATCACAACTTATTGATATCACTGTGAATAATATTTTTCATTGGAACTGGTAGGTGGGTCTAAATTCTATGGCATAGAAAATGAACCCGAGTCACTATGGCAAATGCTTTATCACATATTTTGCTGGAGATATATTAATGGGATACTGTTTTCAGTAGCATTGTATATCACACTTTGTTTATATAGACATGAATATTTTTTATCATAACTGGTCACCGGGGGGGGGTCCAGATTCTATGGCATTGAAAATGGACCCGGGTCACTATGGCAAAGGCGTCATAATTATTGCTTTTTCATGCTTACTACATATGTATGTTAGTATATCTTGCATGTATTGTAAGTAATGTAAATTTTATAATATTTGTACAACTATAATACTAATAACTAATATTAATAAATGATATTGCTCATAAATGGTAGAGGGGTCCAAATTCAATGGCATAGAAAATGGACCCGCGTCCAGATTCTATAGCATAGAAAATGGACCCAGATGACTACGGCACAGGCGTTATCATATTTTGCTTTTTATTTTGGAGATATATTTATGGAATAGCGTTTTCAGTAGCATTGTATATCACACCTTGTTTATATAGACATGAACATTTTTTATCATAACTGGTGACGGGGGAGGTCCAGATTCTATGGCATTGAAAATGGACCAGGGTCACTGTCAAATAAGCGCTTTAAAGTATGTCACTTTTTACACTGGAAATATTCTTATTTTATTAGATTATTTGAAATGTAGCTTACCAACGAATCTTGAAATTTCATTGACCAGTAGTACCTCCTCATTATCAATGAGGCTGTTTTGTTCACACCCTGGTGTCCTGATACAGGATGCTTGTGGCATGCTTCCAGTATTTGTTTTTTCTCTGATTCACGGACGACTCGCAAATGCTGGCCTGTTTTGTGTACATAGTGTAGCGTCCCTTCTATTAATGTGAATTTACTTGCTTTTTTGCGAAAATTTCTGCGCCCATTCTCCGAAAAGGCAGAAGCAGGCCATTTTCTTTTGTCCTCATCCTTACTTAGTATAAAGCTGGTGAGGTCCCTTCAAATCAAAACAAACAGAGCAAATTGGAATAGTAATATGTGTTGAATGATATCTGAGCATAAGATTTACATTTCTGTGTCTTAATTTGATCTTTATGATATGCATTTGACTATTTTAGATTTACAATTAGATTACAAATATTACAAATTATCAAAATGAAGTATGCTCACCTATATTCACCGTCATCCATGACTTTGAAAACAAAAAATGTGTAAAATAAATGTATCTTACATTTCTTACATTGCTACAAATTGTATCTTTTTAACCAAAACCTGCCAAATCAAAGGCAAATTATCAAATATGAAACACACATCCATAATTGTATCACTATATAGACTTATCTTCATGCACAAAATATATTTTAGGGGGGTCCATTTTCAATAAGGGGGGTGCATTTTCTATAGCAGAATATGGACCCGTGGGTCCATATTCCGCTATAGAAAATGGACACCGGGTACATATTCTCCAGGGTCCATTTACAATATGACACAGGCACTGTTACATTTATCTTCATCTGGTTTCTTTTGTCTGTAATTGTTACTTTTATTTATATAATACACTTGTAATAAAGGTAATTGTTTGTTTAGTTCAATGTTATCCTTATAAAATTTAAAACAAGGATACAAGATTTTTGACAATACAATATTATATTTATCATACCTCGGAAATGTAGGTGGATCGGAGAAATCAAAAACCTTGTCTTTATTCCATGGAAATATGGTGGGGCCATTTTCTTTTTTGCCATCTTTGAAATGACAGCTACATATCCGGTCATAAGCACACACTTTTCTGTCTTGTCTCCTAAAGTAGATGGTTTTTGTAACACTGATATTGGAGTGAATTGAAATTCAAAAGTCTAGCAACCGTAAACCCTTATGAATAAAAAATAAACTCAGTACTCACACACCCCACCCCTCGAGCCCCACCCCCTTCCTCCATTCACAAACACGGTCACAATTAAAAAATGGTTAAGAGCAAAAATCTTATGACAAACTGCACAGTTTTTCCCACAGCTTTATACATTTCGTTGGGAATCGAAAAAAATTGGCAAGTTTCTCTCAGGCTCTGGTGGTTGCAGCCAACCACAAACCACAGCATTATGCAGATCTGCAATACGCAAGGTAGGAACTACAGATGTATGTTTGTAAAAACATTATCTTAATACCATCCATTAGTTTATTATTTTTTTAGACATGTCTACGACATAGATGGCATCTTCTGACCACTATACCTGCTTCTATTACTCCTATAAAGAGCTCCCGTGGTCTAGCCTACATTTAATCCAGAGATTTAATCAGATCTATGCATATCGCTTTTTGTAGATGATAACCCAAATTATACAGATCTATGTCAAAATAAGCAGCACATACTTACCTTAGTTTCAATGTGCCTTCAGTGTAAAAAAAAGTCCCGTAAGATAATAAGTTTTACACGCATAAATCTGTTTGATAGTGTACGATATGGCAACAAGCAAGAAAGTCACTAAAAGTACAAAGCACCTGTCACTTGATGTCGTATCCATATCGCTTGGTGTCGATGACAACCCGAATTATGTATGTCAAATTGAACAAAACATACCTTAATTTCAATATTCTTTATTGTGAAAAGAAGTCCTTGGATAATTATTAAGCATTATACCCAGAAATCGGTTTGATAATGTACGACGGCAACACCTTACAGCGCACCTGCTGCTTGTGTTTATCTCCATCTCGTAGAATCCCGCAATGTACGCAGACACATGATATATATGTGGTATGTAGCTATTGTAATAGTGTAAAAAGATCCCCGTGTGGGGGCCTAGAGGTCATATCTTTCATATTTACGAAAACATTTGAACACAAAAAAGATTTAGCCCCAGGCATTAACTTTGCTGCTTCAACACTTGAAATGGTCAGAGACACACGGTACATTTGAACACAAAAGATTTAGTCTCCCCCAGGCATTTACTTTTCTGCTTCCAACACTTGAAATGGTCAGCAACACATGCCACGAGTACCACTGTGGCACAGGTGATAATAATTGCAATGTGCTACACTTCCCCTAAGGGGGCTGCTTCGCTAAAAGCTATCAAAGTTTTGAATTTAAAATTTACAAAAGAAGCAGTTCAAAAGTTCTTTTTTATTGTATCGTTTAGGAAAGCTCTAGGCTTAAAAACGTGTTGCCAACTGTGATAACTTATTAGTTGAGAAATATTTGTACATAGTGTCTTTTTAAAGCAAAATTTTTTTTAAATTTTAAGAATTTAAACT
>JAGTTF010000230.1:0-20626 GCA_019095985.1 Streblospio benedicti
AGCATGTGTGTGTTAGACTTTATTGTATGTATCGAGGAGCCCAAATCCCCAGGCTCTGCGTGCTCTATCTCTTAACTGCCTCATTAGCCTAGGCGAGGTGTCGTATGCTCAGGCCGGGCGGCCTGAATCCCGTTGGACTTCGTCCCATGGCAACATGTAGAACAGTCTAATGAGCCAGTCCCAATTGATCGTAAAACTGGCCAGGATATTCAACAACATAAGGCTCCCCACAGCTCGTCAGACCAGACATTGCATCAAGGACAGTTAATATAACTGAAGATTACACAACGGAGGATTGGCAAAATAATGAATAATGGTTAATCAGTACCAATGACTTTGGCCAAGTGTTATATATGTGTGTATATATGTTGCGTGGTACTGAAATGACATCATTTAGGAGTACTTTGTTAAAAACTTCTGGGTGTCATATCTACAAAGAAAGTTAATCCATCCATACCAGATTCAATGCACAGGAAATGTAATAAAAAGATTTGAAACTGCAGTATATAACTGAGAATTTTACAATGTATCAAAACCCTTCCATTTTTATTTGTGCAACATAAAATGTGATTTCATAATAATTAAGGACGGAAAATAAACTGATCATCAATATTATCACACAGGGACTCCTGCAAGGACAGAAATGAAATGTCTAAATTAATCATGCTTAAATATTCAATCTGCAATTCAAGTTACAGCGATGACATCATCCAAAGATTGTGAAACATAACAGAAATGTATCAACAAGGCAGGTGAAAATCCATCCCTACGGACTTCGATGCAGACGGGAAATGTGGCGTACATTATACATTGCTATGTAAATCAATATTGAGGGGGCATCTGAATACGTGTATCTGAATGATAAAAACCACAGGGATATTCTAAATCTGCAAAGATTGTGTAACATGCCTGTGGTCAGTCCTACAATACTCAATACAAATGGGATAAGCCTACAGTAACCTAACTAGATAATTCAATTTTAGAGGTGTTTATCTGAATTGTTACAAACTCCACAGGAGTATTCGGACATCTGCAATAGCAAAGGAAATTAATACCGCTAAAAGATTGTACAATTAGAAATGACAAACATGATTGCATCAGTTGCCTCCTGGATGTTATGTGTTTTGTGTTCAACAAAGTAATCACCGATAAACCAGATTAACCATAACATCCACAGGATTCAATACATAGGATTAGTGACTGCAACAGACTTTGCTTAAATATGTTCAATATCAAAAGGTGTGTGTATCTCTGAGTTGTTGAAATGCTAATTAACTTTACACCATGTGTAGCACTTGTTACATTTGCAAATGTGGATAGTGTTTGGCTTTGACCATGACTGATTTGGTGATTAATCCCACTGAGACTTAACTGCAAGTGGCATAGCAAATGTTTATAATCCAATCAATGTTCAATAAAGATATTTTTCGATACTGGATGTGCCTGAATAACATTATATTTCATGAAAAGTGAGAGTCCTATTAATAAATCAAAGAACTATAGTGACTCACAGTCCCCGTGGACTAATGAGTCACCGACTCACACTGCATGACCGTCACAGCATGAGAGCTAGCTAGTCTAAAGGACGCTAGCTGAGAGCCAAGGGATGCCACGATGGATCAGAGATAGAATAAACCTGTAACCATATGGACGTGTCATTGTCAGTTCCACAATGGAGGAGATGTAGGGATTGTAACGACCTTTCATCTCATTCATCTCTATTTGCAGATCGGATTTAACCGTCACAGCAGATGATAATCACAACAGCGACGCCGCCGACTCGTGCAGGCCACAGGAGACTTCACTTCTCATCTCCCGTGGAACAAAGAAACAGCAGAATCACATCGTGCGTCTACCCAGAGCCACGCCCAAAAGGCGACAGCAGGCAATAATCACAACAGCAGCGCCGCCGACTCATGCAGGCCACAGGAGACTTCACTTCTCATCTCCCGTGGAACAAAGAAACAGCAGAACCACATTCTACCCAGAGCCACGACGCCATCATCACAAGCCGGCATTCACCAGTGATGAGTCAACTGGAATAGCAACCTCCATCCAAAATCATCACTACAGTTATGCAAGGTAAGCTGTTCTTCTGACCATATAATAGTCTCCTAATTAAACCCACATTAAAGCAAGCTCTCCCATTATTATCTACTATGAAACTCGACGCCGATCAACAGGTGTCCCGACGCCACCAGGCGTCCAATCTCACCAATAGCACTACCAGCAAATCCCTGCGCCAGCAGTCTGATATACTTCAGACAGAAAGTCACAAAGTAGGCGGACGACGCCCGCAGCCCGGCAGACGCCAATTCACACAAGGTGCAAAGAGCAGCATCCGTCAGCCGGCAACACGCCCGCCAATGGCACCAATAGCCAATGATTGCAGCGCCAAAGCCCGACGATTGCAGCGACAAGTCACGTCACAGGCAACTCCCAACCCAGTGGGTGTCGATTCCAGCACAGAATTTCAAGCGTCACTTGCCGCGCACCACAGCAGACTAACGCCCAGCAGGCGCCACCAGCGACAGCGCCCACCCAAACCACACAAGTGCAGCAATAAAGCAGCTATCACTATATCTCACAGGACAGGTATGTTTACAACCTATTGATTCACTGTGCATTTCATGTCCTCTGCTTCCAGTGTAAAAAGTCATCACAGCTACTACCCAAAGCTACTGCCTGCACTGTGGCCTTGTCATAGCTCAAAACGTTGCAGTGTAGAGCAAAAACATCAATCATCCATCCCACGCTCCGCCACCACCAGATCCATCCCAGAGCAAACACAGACGCTGCGCATCCATCACACGGCTTCATCTTCACCAGGACGCCCCAATACCACCTACATCCTAAATAAAGACCAGTCACCATCGACCACCAGACCACAAAGCCGCCACCAAAAGCGCAGCAGCCCGACCAAAAACGCCTGTTTTCATCATCAAACATCACTCAGAAACACAGCAGCAACCGACCAAACCCGACTTGTTTCCACTGAGCAGATATAAGCTAACGCGCGGCCTCTGTTTCATCGACTACATCCGTCATCTGCAGCCTGCGGTAAATGACATCAAGATTAAAAGCAGCCCATTTCCATCAGCAGTGCAATTTGTTGCATCCGTGAACAACAACTGACTGTTGCAGAGACAGGAATTTCTACATGGGTTTTCCACATGAATAAACTTAGTCCCCCACTATTAATACATGAACAGCAATCGCATCCATCAGCCACCGTCCATACCAAATTTAGCACTACAGCAACAACCTGTGCACCACATTAAATCAGTAAGTTTTCTGCACACAACGCCCGACACATGCTAATTATTCAATAATCACCTTTTAAATAGAATCAATACCAATCAATAGAAACCCATACTGCCCCCACAGTATAGTAGCAAACGACACCATTGCATCATCAGCCAACTTCTCAACAACATCGTATCAATCAGCAGGCAGCAGCTAAGCAGGGACTCTACCAAGCTAAAGACATCACCACAACAATTTCCAACAGACTTCGATAAGATTACATCACACAAAATGACATCGCCCCGACCAAACAACAATTTCTACCCACAATAATAGTCACATCAGCACAGAAAATTACGTCCATTTGCCGAGTAAAGTTTTCTCTCAGGGGGGAATAGTTTATTCTGCCACTTGAAAACTCATAAATTATATTTCTATAAACCAAAAGAACTGCAGATAGATTCTACCACCAACTCTTACAAATTTATATTTACAACTGCAGACCAGAAATCTGCAAACGAAAATAGATTTCTAAGAGGAAAATACCGGATCCACAAGATTATATTCTACACAAAATAATTTTACACAATCTGCCTAAATTCTGCAAAATACCAGCATATGTATGTAAAGTACTATATTGTTGTATATAACTATTGTAATTAGATTGTTCAGTTCAGTGTAATGAGAAAGCGTAAGAATGCCACCATACGCCAAGTCTTATCGTGATTTACTAATAGTTGATAATAACACATGGTGTCAAGTAATAATTGGAAAAGAAAATGGACAACCTAAAAGATATAGAAGCTTTAAACATCCATGGAGATCAAGCAGAAGTTTCCCACGATGGCTGAGATGGCAGAAATCATTCAAAAGGTATTATATTGCATCTGGTCTTAACAAAGAAATCAAAAAGATGTACAATCAAATACTCTCTTGCATCTCATCGGTGAAGCTGCTGATATTTATGAAACATTCACCTTCATCACAGAAGGGAAAACAAAAAAGATAAAGATAACATTGATACGATCATAGCTAAATATGAAGAGTTATTTAACCTTAAGAAAAGAATAACATATCTACGATTCAAATTCTTTACAAGAAGACAGGGAGAAGAAACTTTTGATAAATTCATTACAGATTTGAGACGGTTAGCAAAACCATGTGAGTTCAAAACTCTTGAAAATGAGCTAATCAGAGACATGATAATTTGTGGTACAAGAGACAGAAAACTACAGGAAAAGTTACTTAATAAAGACAAGCCTTACATTGGAAAAAACAATCAAAATGTGTCAATCATCGGAAATAATGAAAACCCAAATAGAAAAAATTGGTGGAATTCGCCTAAGGCACAAGCTGAGCAGTAGACACAATAAAAGGAAAGGGACAAGAAATGCAGTGGCAGCAATAGACAAGAAAACAGTACACAGGTATTTGACAGCGAAGTTGTGGTAGAAACATGGTCCACGTCAATGTCCGGCATATGGTAAAAGTGTGTTCTTACTGTCACAAAGAATAATCACTATGCTTTGGTTGTGCTCATTACTAACCAAAACTGAAAACCAAAATGTACACATTTGAATACCAATGACGGGGTTGATGACATAATGATCAATAGAATGGCTTAATGTCAATGCAATTGGCACAGTGGATAAATATGGAAAAAGCGGAACGAACAGAAGATGAAGCATATGTGAGTTTATTAGTGCAACAAGTTCAGTTAAATTCAAAATCGACACAGATGCGCAGATAAATGTTCTTCCATGTAGATATTACTCCCAAATGAAAACAAACCAAACTGGAGAAAACCAACATAAAATTTGCAAGTTATTCTGGAACCATATTGGCGCAGTAATGGGCAAAGTATTTAACAAGAGTTGAAGGAAGAATGATTGAATTCTTTGTTGCAAACACATTTGCAAGGATATTCTTGGTCTCAAAACCTCTGAGGATTTGGGCTTCATAAAGATAATCCAAGTGTTAAAAGCATAGAACTGCACTAGTAAAATATGCAAAGAAGTGTATTTCGTGGCTTAGGATGTCTGGCTAAACCATTCAAGATACAAATTGATTCAAAAGCATGTCCAGTGATAAATGCACCTGGAAAAACACCAATAGCACATGTTTCTTACCACAACTTCGGCAGTCAAATACCGATTGTACTGTTTTCTTGTCTATTGCTGCCACTGCATTTCTCTTGTCCCTTTCTGGGCATTGAAAAATCGAGGCAGGGCTAGACAAGCTGTATTTTGGCCTGGAATAAACAAAGATATTGAACAGACTGTGAGATCATGTAGCGAGTGTCAAACATACAGGAATAGTCAACAGAAAGAACCTATGACAGTTATGGAGGAGCCAGAATTACCATGGCAGATGGTAGGAACAGACTTGTTCAAGTTTAATAAAAAGGACTATGTATTAGTAGTGGATTACAAAAAAACAAAATTCTTTGAAGTGGACATTTTACCAGATACAAAATCTACAACTGTTGTGGAGAAGTTGAGCAAAATGATGTCTACTCATGGAATTCCAGAGGTGAAAGAAGTGATGGTGGTCCCCAATACATATCATATGAATTCAAAGAGTTTGCAAGCAGATATGGTTTTCAACATATCATGTCAAGTCCATATTATTCACAGGGCAATGGATTGGCAGAGGCATATGTGCAAATAGCGAAGAACAGAATGAAAAAAGTCTAAAGATCCGTGGCTAGCGTTTTTGGAAATTAAAACACTCCCAATTGAATGTGGTGAATCACCGGCTAAACTGTTAATGAGTAGAGAACTTAGATCAGTTCTACCCGTAACCAGAGAGAGTCTCAGACCGAGATTGGTTAATCAGGAAGACTGTGAAAGCACAGCGCAGAGAAAAAAAAAGAGAGGAGGACAGAACAGTACAATCGTGGAGCGAGAAGTCTACCAGAATTACAAGATGGAGAACAAATTAGAGTGCAGGTCAACAGTGAATGGAAACCAGCTACGGTTGTACAAAATCAACTGATGGTCCAAACTCTTATGACATTGTACGTCCAAATGGCAGACAATGGAGAAGGAATAGAAGACATTTGATGAAGGTACCGGAGGAAAGGAACGAAACACATAATGAAAGAGATGAACAGCATCAGAATAGTGAGGATGTTATAGAAAATGAGATAGGCACTGAGGGCAACAAACAAAAAAAAAGAGACTACACAAGAATGTGAACCAGAAGTGCCTTATGTGACAGCATTTGGTCGACGTGTAGTAAAACCAACGCGATTTGGGGACTGTTCTTCATAGATGAATGTGAGTGATGAGAATACAGGAAGAGTTTATTTCAAGGGGAGTTGTGCTATTATGTGACTTTCTTGTGCATGTATTTGCTGTGTATAAATTGTATGTACGTTTATGTATGTAAAGTACTATATTGTTGTATATAACTATTGTAATTAGATTGTTCAGTTCAGTGTAATGAGAAACGTAAAGAATGCCACCATACGCCAAGTCTTATTGTGATTTACTAATAGTTGATAATAACACAATTATACACATCAAGCTGTAAATAACTTCTGACTATAACTCACCCCACCCACCAAGACACCTCACACCTGGACAACAAAGGCCCTCGGATCGCACATCTCGCCGGTCCAGAACTAATGTGGGTAAACAAAGCCATTTATCTGCACCACCCGCCTCGGTGCGAACACCCTTATGGAGTCCATACTTAAAACTATACGACCGCCCCGGCATTTTAGTCAACAAAAGACCAGTGATAAAGAAGCAGAGCGAGGACTGCACTATAGTGAATAGAGATCCAACCAGACGTAATCTCAATAAGGGTTACTCGAAGAACTTGAGAATACTTTGAAAGATCACGGAAAAATTCCCCACCAAAACATCTCATTCAAGAGATAAGTGCAGTGGCCACCAAAGACAATAAATCAGCAAAGGAAGTCCTCAATGATAAATACCATCTCCAGCGGATTACAACAAAGAGACATACAGCATTGAATCATCGAGGAGTGACACTAATAGTGACTCTGATAGCAGTGCTTCTGAGCGAGCATTGAATCTTCTACATCCGACAATAGCGACTCACCCAATCTTCTAGTCTGATTGTTCTACACACTCATTTAGCGACTCTGACAATGAGTAGTGACACCAATGTGTAATTCAGTGTTTATACACTGGCTTGTTCCATTTTTATACACTGGCAATTAATTGCGTCCGTCCATCCGTCCGTCCGTCCATCCGTCCGTCCATCCATCCGGTTCGTTACCCCTCTACAGGTCGCATCGTTTGAGCTAGGATGCTCAAATTCGGCATGTCGTTGGAAATGGTGACCACAAGAACCTATTTCATATGGGCCCAAACGGTCCATATTTGGGCCCATTTGGGCCCATTATTAGGTCCATTTACTAGTGAGTCACATTCTTATTACTATTTGAATGCACCATTAAAATCAATATTCTATAACCACAAACTCCGAACACAGCGGCTCCAAAAAATTTATCCACTTCTTGGTAATAGATGATACTGCTATAAATCAATAATCAGCCAATATATAGACAGTGACATTCCAGTGTATTAAACACTGGTTTGCCCTCACCGGGGCGCTTTTCATACGCAATTAATTGCGTCCATCCGTCCGTCTGTCCATCCGTCTGTCGGTTCATTACCCCTCTATGGGTCACATCGTTTGAGATAGCATGCTCAAATTTGGCATGTGGATTGGAAATGGTGACCACAAGAACCCTATTTCACATGGGCCCAAATGGTCTATCTTTGGGCCCATTTGGGCCCATTATTAGGTCCATTTTACTAGTATTCAATACGCTTTAGCCACCATGTAAAATCAATATCATAAGGCAGCAACATTACTCTAGCCTGGTGCTGTTAGCTGCTGAAATATGAATATTGATTTTTTGCATATTCATGAGATATTCTATAGCTACAAACTCCAGACACATCGGCACCTAAAAAGTCACCCTCTTGGCAGTGGATGATGAGGACATTATGATAAAAAATAACTATCTTTTTTCCCACTCATTGAGAAAATTATGCCAATTCAGTGCCGATTTGGTTTTGTGCCAAGATCTCTGGTATCCTGTGACGACATGGTCAATTTGCATCAAGTCAGTACTACTTAGTAAAGAACAAAGGAATATTCTATTAATTTGAACAAAGTTATACAGAACACTTAATCATTAAATTAATGAAATATACTCTGTAGTAGGAATGAAGTTCAAACTTCAGTGAAGTATTAGCTATTACACCATTCTATGTTCTATTCATCATCTTAGTCAAACATTGATTTTGACCATTATGGTCCATTTAAAATATTCTTATTACTATTGAAATGCACATATTCATGAGATATTCTATAGCTACAAACTCCAGACACATCGGCATCTAAAAATTCACCCTCTTGGCAGTGGATGATGAGGACATTATGATCAAAAATAACTTTTTCCCCCACTCATTGAGAAAATTATGCAAACTCAGTGCCCATTTGGTTTTGTGCCAAGATCACTGGTATCCTGTGACCACATGGTCAATTTCCATCAAGTCAGTACTACTTAGTAAAGAACAAAGGAATATTCTATTAATTTGAACCAAAGTTATACAGAACACTTAATCATTAAATTAATGAAATATGCTCTGTAGTAGGAATATCTTCACAACCACGTTCCAATTAAGTGCCCTGTGGACTATACAATATGTAATTATGATTTTTTTATTGATTTCCCTCCTGGTCCATAACTTTTCTTGGAAAATAGGATGTTGGCGTCCACTCTTAGCATTTTATTCTAGACAGCTGTATTTTTTCATAATTTGTGCATAAATTCTAGTTGTTTATTTTGTTGATTGCATGGATAAGCTCAAAATTAACAAATGAATATTTTATGTGGATAAAGTTGTGTATAAATATTTTGCGTGGATAAAGTTGTGAATAAATATTTTGCATGGATAAAGTTCAAACTTGCAGTGGATAAAATTGTGTATAAATAGTTTGCATGTATAAAGTTGTGAATAAATATTTTGCATGGATAAAGTTCAAACTTGCAGTGAATTATTAGCTATTACGCCATTCTATGTTCTATTTATTCTATTTATATTAAGTGATTGATATTTGCTGTGTTGAATATTTATAACTAAAATGAGTAGTATACTTTGGGAGCTACGGGAGAAGCAATTAGGGGCTACACGGGAGAAGCAATTAACATTCCAAAGAAATTCCTCAGCCGGGGCTATACGGGAGAAGCTATTAATCACGCCCGGCTGAGCAGGTGGCGGCGGCGGCGGCGGGCGGCGGAGCGTTGGTCGGTCATCGATTCATAAAATCAAGAGCGGTACACCGCGATAATCCTACGCTTCGATAAAGCGTTTCAGTCGAGCCGGGGAGCGCGCCGGTAGGAAGCCGGTACGCTAGCTACGCCATCGAGATCGGGGTCGGCTGGGGGATCGAGCGGGGGGGTCGTCGGATCGCTATTTCATAAGACGGTACACCGCGATAATCCCTCGATAAAGCGTTTCAGTAAAGTCAGCGTAGTAGGAAGCCGGTACGCTAGCGCCGCCATCGAGATCGCGGGTCGGGCTGGGGATCGAGCTGGGGTCGCCGGATCGCTATTTCATAATACGGTACACCGCGATAATCCCTACGTTTCGATAAAGCGTTTCAGTCGAGCGCGCGAGCGTAGGAAGCCGGTACGCTAGCTACGCCATCGAGATCGGGTCGGTCGGGGATCGATAAAGGGGTCGTCGTCGGATCGCTATTTCATAATACGGTACCGCGATAATCCTATTTCGATAAAGCCCGGGTCGCCGGTATAATCGCTATTTCATAATACGGATACCGGCGATAACCCCTACGATTTCGATAAAGCCCCGGGTCGCCGGTATAATCGCTATTTCATAATACGGTACCGCGATAATCCTATTTCGATAAAGCCCGGGTCGCCGGTATAATCGCTATTTCATAATACGGTACCGCGATACCCCTACGCCGATAAAGCCCGGGGTCGTCGGTATAATCGCTATTTCATAATACGGTACCGCGATACCCCTACGCTCGATAAAGCGCGGGGTCGTCGGTATAATCGCTATTTCATAATACGGTACCGCGATAACCCCTACGCCGATAAAGCGGGGGTCGCCGGTATAATCGCTATTTCATAATACGGGTACCGCGATACCCCTACGTTCGATAAAGCGCGGGGTCGTCGGTATAATCGCTATTTCATAATACGGTACCGCGATAATCCTACGCTCGATTAAAGCGGGGGTCGCACGGTCGAAGCGATTAAAATTTCAGCGGGGGGCTATACGGGAGAAGCTATTAATCACGCCGGCCGAGCGGGTGGCGGCGGCGCCGGCGCCGTCGGATCGTTCGACACGCGCGCTGGGATAGCTGAGTCGCTAGTTCAATCAAAAGTACGGCGACACGCGCGGGGCTATACGGGAGAAGTCGCTATTAATCACGCCGGCTGAGCGAGCGGTGGTACGCGGCGTAATCACGCGGATCGGCGCTGGGATAGCTGAGTCGCTAGTTCAATCAAAGTACGCGACACGCGAGCGGGGCTATACGGGAGAAGCTATTAATCACGCCGGCTGAGCGGGTGGCGCCGCACGACGAATAGCCGCCAGGCCGCGATAATCCCTACGAAATGAGAGAAGCTAGGGACGCCGGGATTAGACTGCTCAGCTCGCCTCGCCCGTAGTAGCCAGAGACCGCCGTCACACACACACACATTAGCCATGACCGACGCCCGCGCCGCACCGATGCGAGACCCCGATAGAGAGGCTCTCCTGAGCGTGTTAGCTAACGTCCGAAAAGCGTTATTTAAATAGCGTTTAATAAAACGTTGACCGCCCTAGCGATTTTAGACGCCGCTATGGTCCCGTATCCCAACTCCCCCGCTCGAGCCGTTAGACATGTACCCGGTAATCTAGTTAGAGAGTTTAACGAGACGGTGAAGACCTATAAAGAATGGTCGAGCGTATATTACGTGTAGTACGCTTTTTTAGAGTCGTAGAGGTCGACAAACCCCCAACGCCTCTCTCTTTAGAGAGGCAATATTAAAACCGTCCCCCCCCCCCTCGAGCCGTTAGAGCGGCGAGACGACCCGGTCGACCGGGGCGGCGGTCTCTAGAGGTACAGCCGTTTGGTAATCTCGTTCCCCGTATATTATCTAGGCTCGAATTATATAACCGTAACGCTTTTTACTCGATATACGAATCGAGAATTGGAACCCCGTTTGAAAAAAAAAATACTCGACTAAAAAATTACCGGCCGAAAGTACGATCCCGTTAAATATTATAGGAGTCACCAGAGTTATAAGGTAGGGGGACGCAGCTGTCGCCGGCGGATAGAAAAGAAAGCCGCCCGAGCTATTTTACATCAAAAACGCCAGCCTCTTAGTAGCGCACGCCTCGCGGCGCGAACGGGACGCGATCGTCTATAGAAGGCCGCCGGAGCTATTAGCGGCCTCTTAGTAGCCCGCCACCGAGCGCGCGTAGCCGCTCAAAGATCAGAAGAAAAGCCCGCTCGAGCTATTTTAAACGCTCTCTGCCGAGCGCCTGGAGCGCTTTCCCCCCATTAATCGCCGACGGTCCTCGGGGGGGGGGGACTTCGTTTAGAAAAAAAGAAGCTCTTTTTATATTTATTAGAAATCTCTAGAAAAAAAAGCGAGCGGGGTCCGTGTACAAAAGTATAAAAGGAGCTCCACTAGCTCAGGTATTATCATTCAATCGCATACATCAGACGGTTGCGCATTGCAGCGACACGTTTTAATACGTATAACATAATGAAGAACGCGCCGCTCCTTTACCACCAATTTGTTTTGTTAGAAGAAACATTCCGTCACCATGAAATACCGTTACAAGAAATGGGATGGTATTATGACTCCTTTGTACCATCGCAGAAATACGATAATTCAGAGGAACTGAAGTTACATATAATCAAAGGTGGTTCATCATTTTTTAACGGATTTGTAAACGCTTGCCAGGAAGCCAATCTCAACGAGTTGGTCGTCAGCTTGACAAAGGAAGACATTCGCGCGTTGTACAGATTTGTATGGATATGGTCTGAAGACCAATGTATACAATGCCGGGGGAAAAGTTGGTTTACCAGCAAAGAAGATTGCGCCGCAGAAGCCAGGAAAGCGAGACCCAAGTACTATACCTTCGATGGACCGGATGCTCCAGAAATGATTTTAGGATTGGAATCAACGTGTCCGTGTTTCACGCGTAACATAGACGATTTCAAAATTATAACTCCAGAGTGCTTTTGCTTTAAACCAAAAATTCCAGAACAATTTGAAAATAAAGAACGTATTACTATGGACGGCTTAAACATTGTTAGAACTATATCTACGACCCCAATGTCTAGTTACTTGATAAAAGAATCGTCAGAATGTTTTTCCAGCAGTGAGACATCGATATACCTAGCCTATCTTCAGCATAAAAGACATATGATGAATTTTACATAATTATTTTTATATTTCCGTGTTACCTACAAAATAAAGTTAAATAAATACGGTTTGTTTCGCGTTGATGGCTTCTTTGTTCGCACTACATACAAGTAACAGCATGAGAAGGGGCATCGCGTGTTAAAATTTAAATCGATAAAATTTGATAAATATTTCAGTTATATATGGCGGGGACCGGGTTTAGACGACCGACGGGGGTACCGTCGCCCCCGCCGGGGCGGGGTTAAAAAAAAAAAACAGTACGAATACTCGCCGAGGAGGGGGAAAAATATATATTTTATTAGAAATCTCTCTATACAAAAGCGGGGGGACATCGTTAAGTCTTTTAGAATAAGAAAACGTTTTATATTTATTAGAAATCTCTGGGGGACATCGTTAAGTCTTTTAGAAAGAAAAGAATGAGAAAACGCGGTTTTATATTTATTAGAAATCTCTTTAGAAAAAAAGAATCTCTATACAAAAGCACGAACTTAACAAAAAAAATCTACGTTTCCAGAATCTCTATAAAAAGTACAAACTTAACGAAAAAATCTACGTTTCCATAATCTCTCTCTTACCGTACAAACGTCGGAGCTAAGACGACGGGGACCCGACTCGACTCATGCAGCTGGCGGTCGTTTAAGCTAATGGGCCACTTTTACTCATTCCAGCGACGCGCGCCGCACTGGACATCACAGAAAAATTGAGAGACACACAGCTGACAACCGTTTTATTTCGCTTTCGTCTTTACGAAAGCGAACCAAATAATCTCTAAGAGAAAAAAAACACTCGCCACGCCTCGCCTCGCCTCGAGGGTAAACGTTTACGCTTATAATTCCATCAAGCGATTTTTTAATCTATATATTCTCGTTTTACAAAATTTCGTCTTTATATCGCAATACAGTACCGTTATACGACGTTTAAACCCGGTCTTATTTTCGAAATAACGGCGTAAGTTTTGTAATTTAAAATCGGTTAATAAAAAAACGACTTCCTCACAGGCGTCGAACACGGATAGGGTAAGATGTCGTTTAAAAAAAACTATATCATAACGTTCCCCTTTAACGCGGTCTGAGAGACCCCAGCGCCTTTTTTTCAAAGCCTCGGGGGTTGAGGCGATAAATCGCCGTCCAAATATTGATACGGATTATAGCGCGGAAGCTCGTAACTTCCGCACCTCAAATACTTTTTAACAATCAATTCTAAGGTAGGTACAACCATCAAGAATTAACCTATAATTTCATCAAGCGATTTTTTTAATCTATACATTCTCGTTTACAAAATTTCGTCTTTTATATCCCAAATACCGTACCGTTATATGACGTTTAAATCCCGGTTTTATTTTTGAAATAACGAGGTAAGTTTTGTAATTTAGAATCGGTTAATAAAAAAACGACTTCCTCGCCGGTGTGAACAGCGATAGGGTAAGATGTCGTTTTAAAAAACTATTTCATAACGATGTCACAACTTTATTAGTCCTTTAAAACGTTAGTGTTCGCTACCTTATATTTAACTATTGTCCAGAATCCGTACGTGAGATATATAAACACTTAAACTAATAGAATAATACGCGGAACTATTGCAAAGGGGGTACACACTTATTGACAACACGCTGACGGCCACTCTGCTCTCAACGGTCTGACTAGCACAGCCAGAGTTGGTCGGGAGCTGAGTAGGCGTAATGAGTGAGCGCGCTCGCTGCGTTTTATGCTAGCGGGCAGCCGCTAGGTGGCGGGTTTGAGGCGGCTTCCGCGGCTCCCGAGTTGGCTAACCGCGGCAGTCGGCCGCGGGGAGTGACCCTTATTTGTATTCTAGGGGATACGCGAGAGGTGAGTCATGCCCAGGGACCTGTGCTAAGTTGGGCACACGCGTATACGACAACCCTTCTGTTTGCGAGAATGGAAGTCCATTCTAAGAGAAACGCATTACAGCGCGTGCCCAACCCACAGACCGGGGGGGCACAGCAAACTCCCGCGCACCCCTATGGCTATTGTACTATTGATTATTTAGGCAGGTCAGAACCACTTTTTAATGAAAAACTAACCGATGTCGGAATTATTATTATGGGGTTACATATGTCGATTCATCGGTGCGGCGGACCTCCATGTGCGGGGGGTGAGTAGTTACCCGCATCACGTTACAAACCTAACTGGGCTCTGCCTGCATATTCCTAACATTATGACCTGAGGTCCTTATTTCCTTATACAATGAAATTTAAAATTGTATTACACGCTTTATGTATATATATAGATATAGTTCATATTTGGATTCTGGACACCCTAAACAATGCTTATTATACTAATTACATCACCACTTGGTAGCTGGGTTAGTATTTATGTACATGTCCTCCTCGAGTCCAACACTAAATTTGGAATATGGCCCTAATATGGCTCGAGAAAGGCAACAGTTAGTACCCTATGGTTAGTTTGAAAGAAAAACAGGGGATTCTATCACCAAACCGTGTATCCTTCACTTAGGTATGAATTAAAGTCACATGAAAATTGTTGTATATATATATAAGAGTTCACTGAGGCACTGGAATGCAGCCGCCACGCCTTATATGGATTGATATTGTCTCTTGTTCTTTCGTTGTTGATCTCACGTTTTCAGGACAACCAAGTTCATTTCCGCACCCACCACCTTGCTGTTCGTTCATGGCCTCGTCTGATGTCATCTGTAGATTCTTTTGTCCTTATATGGCAAGGCATGGTGCCTCCGTTTATAGGGTTCTTTTATTTCTTAAGGCTTCATGTCATTTCTTATTGTTGATGTTTGGGAGCCGGTTCGCTAGGTTCCAAGGTATATTTTCCCACTTTTATGGAACCTTCCAAGGATTGGGGAACTCCGGCTCATTGGGGCTTTTTGATTGCTTTTGTCTTTTATGATTTCAGTTATGATTATGTTGTTAATGGTTTTCTGTGGTTATACTTAGTCTTCTTCTATGGTTATTGATTACTTTAGTCTTCTGTTGTATACTTTAGTCTTCTGGTTATTGGTTACTAGTCTTCTGTTGTATATTTTAGTTGGATGTCAGGGTCTGGGTTGAGCTTTGATGAAGTTATGCTGATGGTTGCGTTATGTTTGCCTTCTGTCAGGACACTCGTCATTCTAGGTGTGGTATTTGTATATCTGTGGACGTTATGTTCCACTTGTTGCTTTAGTATGTTGACGGGGGGTTTTTTAAGGTTTCTTTTTTTCTTCATCATCTCTCGGGTGGTGGTGAGTTTAGAATACAACTGGTTGCCTGATTCGTGAGCGTTGAATGGCTGCTTTTGGCGTGGTAGGGTGGCTGGTTCCGTCGTGGCGCCCTCAGGGATGAGTTCTACAACATATTTGAACTAAGTGTGGTTATATACAGTTTAGTTAATACACGATTTGGGTGATATTGTATTTATTGTACTTTTACAAAATAAATAGAAGTTTTTATACTACTGTCTCAACTTTTAAAATCTTTAGTTTTACTGTTTTACTGTTTTACTTTTTAACCTTTTAAAATTCTTAGTATACAATATCCTTAGTATATGATATTTCTGCTTTCTCTTTCATTAGTTCATTAGTTCATTAGTGACCCTTCTGTTTTGAAAAAAATGGGTACTCACTCATTTTATTCCTTATCCACAACAGCAATATAAAATACAAATCATTTATAGTCAAACCACAGCAAACTAAATAGCATATGAAAAAAAAAAAAATCACAAAATCATGCTCATGCATGCAACCATTAAACAACATTATTTACATATAATCGCGCGGATATTAGGAGAACCTCACGCAGGCGAAAGGGGCTTCAAACTCCGCCTGTGTGAAGCAAACAACTGCACACACACAAAAAGATCAAATACGTTAGCAGGTCGATTTCAACTATCTACTTAAGCCACGGCCACTCTCCCACGTAGAGTATAAAACAGTGTGAAGGCTACACGCTATTTATCCTCGGGGGGGGGGTGCAGGGGTGAATACCAAACTCACAAAGGGTATGGCTTCAACAGATTGTATAGCATGCTAGGTATGTCGGGGAAAAACTTTCGACCTGGTGGGAGAGGGCACCGTGTTTGTTTTATCATTTACGAAGGGGCGTATCATAAAGCTGACATAATTTCTGACCTGAGGATACACGTTGGACTGGCAAGGGTGCGTAATCGTGGGCGATGGAAAATTTTGAAAATAATAAGCGTCAGCTAGTCGGCATAACGATCAAAAGATCGCCTGCAGCCCGAGAAATGTTAATGTTATGCTCATTAGATCGATGATGTGTTCGGGCATTCGTATCAATGTTACAAGGTTGACGGGGGTGCACAATCAGTATGTGCACGATCAGAGCGGGACGTTGTCCTGTATACTAAACTAGATGTAGTGCAGACGCCAGTCCAACAATCATTAAATGTAGCTGCAACATAATGGATGAGCCGCACTCGTCGGAATATCCTGCAGGAAATCTACAAAAAGCTAGAAACATCATTAAAAGATAAACTAGTTACATACATCCCAATAGCTGTAAAAGATAAAATTAAACCTAACCGTATGACCTGTGCATTCATAATATGGGGGTTCGTGTCAATGTTGTCGACCTTGAGCTTAACACTTGCATAAAAACCATGACTGTGCCATGCTGGCTCCAAGTTGTTTGTGTTTGTTAAAATTGCAGAGGGGGGGGTAGGATTCTGTCAGTTAGTCGTCTGTCAATGTCGTGCGTGTGTCGTTATAACGTCGGTCTCTGTCACTACTTTTGCGTATCGCTTGAGGTACTGACTGCTACAATCTACGAGGCAACGTGTGCCTAATCAACGTCGGTCTCTGTCACTACTTCTGCGTATCGCTTGAGGTACTGACTGCTACAACGAGGCAACGTGTGCCTAATTCATAAAACGTCCGCTAATGTATGTCCATAAATAAAATGCTTATCACAATGTGTTTCTGTGTGTAGTGGACAGAGAAGTACTGCCAGACCATGAAGGTAAGGCAGGAAGGTCACATGAGGCTGCTACTATCTATAGTTGTCTGCTTCGTTTTGCCTTTTTTTGTCTTTCGTTTAATAGTCTACTAGTTCCGGAAACATCGTGAAATCACAGTTTTCCCCGGGGTAGTGTGGAAGGAGGCGCCCTCGTGGAGGAAAGGGGCTGGGGCGTATATGCGTTTTTGTGTAAATGCGTTCACGACGAACTATGGGTCCTTCCACGGTTCATGCGTGTTCTACTGCTTGATTGTATAAATGCGTTCACGACGAACCATGGGTCCTTCCACGGTTCATGCTCTACTGATTAAATGCGTTCACGACGAACCATGGGTCCTTCCACGGTTCATGCGTGCTTCACTGCGTTCTCGAATGATTGTTCTCCACTGATGATACGCTTTCCACTAAGCGTTATTCCGAAGACATGTCTTATATCCCTACACATCTATGTGATCTCTACCACAAATAGGCCCAGCCTTGGCGCAAGTGTCACCACTACCAACCCTGTGGAGTTCATGTTTGTCATACATATATAAAAGAAAAGTGTTTGGCGAGCTGGGTAAATGGTCATCACATATTGATCAGGTATGGAACGCCATTCATCCCTGGTCTACAGAAAATTTTGTTACACCACAAATTTTACATATATGAAGTACCACGAGGCAAGATGTAGCATGATCAATTGCGTTTTGGCTGACACGTGTTGACGCTATACGTGGTTTCGATCCCGGATGTATAGGGCGGAATTAAACGGAGATGCCACACGTAACATTCCGTAGGGGAAATTGGCACCACTCTGTGAAATCATGTGATTGCTGATTGGAGACCCTGCTGGTCTGCTAACGTCGTACGCCCGGTTACCCACGTCGTGTGGTTTGTGACCTTCAAGTACCGTGGGCAACATGTTGTTTGAAAATAAGTGAGGTAAATGAATAATTGTAGAAATGTATAAACGAGGACCCCTACTATTGTACTATTGTCGCTGCTGTCTACCATAAGCGTTGCTGCAAATCGATTAGGCGTCAATATCTACGTCTCGTACGCGTAAAATCTAAATATAAAAATAAATATCTGCAAACTCATATGTATAGTCATTCTGTATATAGCTGATAGCATGGCTCGTAAGTGTGAGCCTGCTATAGTCAGGTTCCGTATACGGATCACTCTAGCCTAAACGCCTATTCTAGGAAAGCACAAATATGGGAAACAGGTAAATCAGTTGAAACTCAAATGTCCAGACAAACGGGCCACCGTCTTGTTAAGTTATGCAACATTATATTGTACCATGAAACTATTTACTGGAGATGGTGTCTCGGCCTCATTCTGCTACCACGAGGGTTTTTAACCCGAGGTGGTATCGCAATCAACAAGTCGCATGTCCATCTGTAATCAAGGGTCATGCTATGTAATCAAAATGGAGCTAAAACGCTATTCATCGCAAAAGAACAATCATACAAGGTTAAAAATCATACAAGGTTAAAACTGACGTTGTGTATAAATTATAGTGTGCTGGCTAATGAAAAAAATTAAGGCTTGTGATATTGCGGCGGAAATTCCGGCCTGTCGGTCTGCTAAGCCAAATTGTTTCTATATTATACATACATCCTCTCATGTAAGTAGCAAATCCAGTCTCTGGTGTCGAAATATCGCTGAAAAAACATCGTAACTACAACAAGTGGGCATATAAAAAACTCTTATTGTTAGGATAAGTTGCCTCAAAAACCATGAAATATAATCTTCTGTTTGAAGCATATTGGTTATTATGGCCATCCCATGATAAAAATGGCCTTTCAATGGAGGTTGCTATATATATATATATATATTAGGAAGTTGGAACAAAATTCGTATTATCAATTTCAAAACCTCATGATCATATGCATGTATCACAACATTCAACCTAGACTAGATATTACAAGCTACAGGGTACCCGGTATTTCAGTTTATGAATGAACACCAGTTTAATCTTTGTAAGATATTTGATGGCATTTGTTACAGGAACCGGTTCAATAGAACCTCTCTTATATATATAATCACCTTATCACGACAATTTGTAAGAGTGACTCAAAATGGTTCCAATGGATAAGTGGTCTTTATATGGAGGTTTCCAGAGGAATCATTTTTGAAGGATCGGGACCGAGAAAGGTGATCTTATTATAGAGGTGGTCTTAATTGTACACTGTAGGTCCTACTAGATTTATTACCGGTTACAACCATCCAAAGAGCCATCCGGTTTTAGACAACATTGGCTTTGCATCTACATTTTTAAGTCATCTGGTAATTGTCTCAACATCCCTATGTTTCAAATTTTGGTGTGTTTGACGTTAAAGAATATCTGAACAGTTCAAGTGAATTTGACTTTCAGAGGATATGTTTTTTTGAATGTTGTACCCGGGAACTGTAGAAGTATACAAACATCTTGATTTTGAAATGTGAGCTCCAAATCGGTAATAGATCTTCATAAACTATACCACCCTACAACTGTTCATAAGATATGACTTGTTACTGTAGGACAGATAACAATGTGGTGGTATGGGCTTTCCATAAAAGAAGTCATCACTCATTCTGTCCACCTGCATGCAATGAATGTCAAAAATGGTTGGTATTATCAGACAGGAGCTGTGGCCCATCGCTTGGCCAATACGGGTATAACAACCCTAAATTTATCATCACCTGCCGTGGTGATCACGATCACCGCCTCATTGATCATAATCGATCCTAGATGTCACCTTTTCAATAATCAAGAGACCTTTCTGTAACGTGTGCCAACGGGCACGTACGCCCAATCACTGCAAATCAAACATCATTTTGGGCCAAAAGCAGCCCGTAGCAAAAGTAAGTGGACTATTTATCATAAACCTTATATGTGCATGAAGCTAAGAAAGTATAGATTCTAGTTTTTCACAATTTATGTTGATATTTTATATTATTATATTTTATAACTCATGATACAATCAATACAAGTTACCTGTATGTAATGTAAACAA
>JAGTTF010000231.1:0-18456 GCA_019095985.1 Streblospio benedicti
CATGAATAATGTAGAGGGGTGGCTGTTGATTAACCTTCCTCATGAATAATGTAGAGAGACTATTCGTGTCTACTCGAAGTCTTACGATACGTTTACTACGGGCTATACGGATCGATGCTACTCGATGACTCTTAAAATTACGTTTACTACGAGTAAAATATTGCAATCGTTATCGCTAACCACGATCTACGTAAGTTTACTACGTCTAAAACTAACGCTATACGCGATGCTAGGTCTCGATGTCTCCTATGTAAGTTTACTACGGGAATATTGAGAGTCGCTACCCGATGCGAACTACCCCCTTATACCTCTCCAATGAACGCTCCTGGGTGTTTATTACGTTTTACAATGGCTAAGACAATCGCCACGACTAAAACTATAGTGAGCGGCTATGTACTCACTCTTTCCAATGAGCAGCGGCCAGCTGACAGGTGAGCTGAGCGGCGGTGATTAATGGCTTCTGCCCTATCGCCCCTTAATGGCTTTTGCCCTATAGCCCCTTAATTGCTTTTGCCCTATAGCCCCTTAATTGCTTTTGCCCTAAGCCCCCTATACTACTAATGGTTTCCTACAAGATTTTGAGCAAGTGACAGGAGACTTGTCAAGCTCACATAAGCTACGTCTGTTTGGTGAACACTTGGAAGGCAATGCCAGAATTTGGTGGACTCAATTAAAAAATGTACTCACGTGGAGTGCAGCAAGATGTCAGTTAGTGGGGAAATATATTAATCGTCCAAAGAGTTTGTATAATGAGCGCACGTTTCAAGAGCGTAAACAAGGCCACGATGAATCAGTTGATGATTATATACTGGACATGAGAAAACTGGGGCAGAAGTTGAATAAATCTGAAGGTGATATAATAGATAGAATAATCTTCAATGTAAAACTGGCATTGCTGCCGCATGTACTGGACAAAAATCTGAAGACGATGGATTCCTTAGGAGGAAATTTTACAGAGAGCTGAATCTATACATGGTGTTACTGACTGTAACCACTTGAAGGCTTTAGAACCAGTACAAAACAGCTGCATGACAAAAGATAAATTGGCAGCAGTAACACGAAGGGCTGAGCATGATACTCCGTTGAACACGGAGGCAGCCATGAGTACATGTTTTTCGTGTGGATGATTTAATGAGATCGTGAGACGAAAACACACATGGTCGCTGAAGTGCTGGCAATGTGGATTGCCTGGTCATATTGCACGTAATTGCAATGCGCCACCACACGCCAGGTGTTCAACACGTTCAAATCATAGGCATGTAGCTGCCCAATGTTAGTTGACATGGCGTAGTAGAGGGATGGGACGTGTGGGAACAGTGTTGGCCATCTCGCTATAGGCCACAGCAGTACAAATCACTGTCTGATCAGAGACAGCAGTACAAACCACAAGAGCAAGAAAGTGATGTGAGGTTTGTAAGGCAACGGGAAATACGGCCTATATGAGCAGCCTTACAGCATTGGCTCATTGTCGCACAAGATAGATTGTGTATCAAGCCAATCGTTCTCTCTTGTGGGTGCTTAAAAATGTCGGGAGTAGGGCTGTCAACGTGTTCCCTCGTGGGACATGCCTTACCCACTGGCCCTGCGTACTTGACAGGAGGCTACGAACCCATTCACCTCATATCCTGTAGCGTGCGCCGGACACCCATAGCACTGCGTGTCGGTGTTGGTGCGAGACCCTCCTCCTTGGAAGGCAGTCGTGGAACCCAGCACTGTGCAATACCCTGCCTATAGTTCTGGACTGTAGACAGTGGTACATTATTTATTAGTTCATCTTTACACAACACAAATATAATATTTACTGTTGACAGTTTTCGCAACTCCTGTCACCATTTTCAAAACGTCTCTGCGCATGTCAAGGTCACTCAGCACGACTCCGATGCCTAAAATCGGGTCATACACGTGAGAGAGTTGAAAGGACCCCTCGTCTCTGTTCATGACCTGCTTCTGTCCTCGTATCTTTATCGCCTCCCTGATGGTTCTTGTTCTCCAATCCCCCTCCCTATCCAGTACACTCACTTCCTCCCAATCTAGCTCATGATTGTTTTGTTTCACATGGTCTGTGATGGCACTCTTGTTGATCTGGGTGAGAGATTCTTTCCTCGCTGCTCTGGTGAAAGATCCCCCACTGTTCTGCTCCACATCCTTCATGTGTTCTTTTACACGGGTGCCCAGTTTTCTGCCAGTTTCCCCAACATAAACACTCTTGCAAGACTTAAAGGGAATTTTGTACACCACTTCACATTTCTCTAGCCTATCCTGTTTGTCCTTAGGGTGAACGAGAATGTTCCTGATTGTCTGTAGGGGCTTCACCGCTGTAGACACTTGGTGCTTATTGAGGATATGTGAAATACCCTCTGTTACCCCTTTCACGTAAGGTAAGATGACTAAACCTTTGGAGCCTGCTGAGTCCTTATTCTTTTTCTTTCTCTTGTCCTTTCCTCCTTCCTTCTTCTTTTCTAGCTGGTATACCCCCACGAAATTTAGCAACGAACGTTTATTCCCGCAATCAATTTCTTAGAATTATATGTAGAGGACATTTTCTATAAGGTGAAAGAAACTTAATCAGCCATAACCAAATTTCTAGACAAAGAAATCCATAATTTTATACTGGACACAGTAAATCTTCCATGTCCTGAATCCTATGTGTGTCCAATTAATACAAATATCACATTCAATTGCAACGTGATAGGCTGCTTCTACTGGCCTTTTGCATTTGGTGCATAGATCTAAATCCATATTAAAATCAATTGCTAATTACAATAAAAATTTTCATCAAAATTATTAATTTCTGTTAACAATATACATAAAAGTAAGATAAAATAATTAACCAATTTACATGTCAATAATTTATTCAACTTTATGTACACTAGATGACATAACTACCAGTGAAAATTACTGTAATGTTTTATTTGGTTGCACTTGTAAGTTTTTGTATTTATTTCAATTCAGTTGAGTGTTTCGGTTTTTAAAATTTAATATATACACAGAGAACGATTCTTTGTTGTTTTATAATTTGTGACATATTTGTCCTTGATATGAATAATTAAATAAGAAAAAATGTAAATTTTAATTAATTTCTTCATGTCGTAGTTTAGTATTTGAATGAATTTTTACTCTTTGAGAATTTGTATCATTAAAATTATTAATTTCTGTTAACAATATACATAAAAGTAAGATAAACTAATGAACCAATTTACATGTCAATAATTTATTTAACTTTATGTACACTAGATGACATAACTTTAAAATTATCTAATTAAAATAATAGTCAAAATTGTTATTCGGACCTATACTGTACAAAGTAGAACAGAATCCAATAGCCCAGAATCCAGACGACCACAAGAAATAAAAAATAATGCCAAGTGAGGAGTATGTATGTTTATCCTTCAAGATATAAACTATGAAATACTAGAAACAAAAGCAAAAGATATGAAGTGTATTGGCATTAAAATCCCAAATAACAAAAGCAAAAGATATGAAGTGCATTGGCATTAAAATCCCAAATGTGAATATGACAATAATCAATGTTTACAAGCCGCCTAAACTATCAATTGTTCACTTTATTACACATGATATCACTTTTAGAAAGCGTGCAGACAGACAGAACAATTGTCCTAGCCCCCCCGAACTATTTTGGTCTTTCAAGTTCTTTATTTTGCTGTAATTTATTAATCACTAGCAGAGTGCAGAAAAATGCATCACATTTACAAAAAAATTCTGGGGGCACCCCCTGGCCCCCCACACAGAAGGTGGGTGTCCCCGATCCCGCACCCTCCCCCTGCGGTGCCTACGGCAAATTAAGAACTTGAAAGACAAAGACCTAAAATAGTTCAATGTCCAATAAGAATCATGAGGACAACAATATTTTGGGATAGGTCTAATAAGATTTAGAAGATGGGTTTGACAGAATGATACAATAACAGGAATCCCACTAACTAGATGTTTCAAGGTGATTATGCCCTGTTAATTTTGCTGTAATTTATTCACTAGATTGCAGAAAAATGCATCACATTTTCAAAAAATTTAGGGGGATAGCCCGCACCTCCCCCTTTAAAAGTGTGTGAAAAATTGATAGCCTCCCTCCAAACATTGTGCTTCTAGGGGAGTGCTACATGTGGCACACAGCATCATTTGTGTGGATAGGACATCAGGTACGCAGGTGACTAACCCTAGCCCTACATGTGCAGCTGATTTAATACCCTGTATACCTATAAAGAGACACCTAGGAACGAAATACGCTGTAAGTGTATATACGGCTACCTTAGCCCTCGTAGGTAGTGAAGTAATTCCTTGTCTGATAGGTGCGAGTCCCGGGTTAAGGGCTGAAATAGCCTTACCCCAACCAGTCAAAGTATGATGATGGGTCTTATCAATCTGGAAAGCTCAAATTCTGTCACACAACAAAGGAAAGTCACTCATGTCTTTTGTGTTTTTAAAATAACGTCCTATGTTTTATTGGACGTAAAATACTGAACAGGTGCGACAAGCATCGACGTCGGGGATTTTGTCTTAGTATTCATAGGTGAATGAAATGTTTGACCAAAAACTTAATTGAACATGATACATTTAAATTATAAAATAGTACACTATCAATAAACAAAGTGAGTAGTTTCTTGTTTTATATGAGATAAATAATATTGTCTTGATAGAAACTGCAAGATAACATTTAATGTAGGCATACACTAATTTTGGTTTGTCAAACCATTTTCGATAATAATGCACATTTTACCTTCAAAGTTTAGTATTAAAATTTGCTATCTAAATTTTTTTTTAATTGCAACAGTTGAAATTATATACTACTGTAGATAAACAAATTTTTTATTTTAAAGTTTAAAGCTAGCCATGGCAAATTGGAACAAGCAAAATGTTGTGGACATTTTTCTTCCTAATCACGTTTCCACCTGTATGGCTGTCATTGTCAAACGCTTTTCGGTAATAAATATGTGCAATCCCATCATAATTTGAAAAAAATATTTTTTATGAATGGATGTAAATCACAGAAGTGTTTTTTTTCTAACCATACCACCTATTATGAAATAGTTAGGACACTTGATCTCAAACTTTGCTAGTCAACTGGTCAATGAAAGCCAACAATCGGGTGGATTTGACAGCACACCAAAGAACATTAAAATATGTGATTTTCAAACAGTATCTTTCCAAATGTAAAGTATGAACTGAAAGTGTAGAAACAAGAATCTTGCAAATTTTTTAAGTGTCAGTTTATGTGTCTATGATAATTTTTCCAACAAAATAAATTGCCTATGACTAAACTTTGAAATTACAAGCATGCAAATGACTGTGACTAAATGGATTATTTTGTTATTACTATTTTCAATTTGAAAAAAAAATATCAACATTTGGGTGATCGTATTAATGTATAATTTTTAATCCTGCAGTCAAATATGCAATTCTATATTTATGGATTTTCACCTGTTTTAACTAAATCCGGCCAACATGAATCAGTATGCATTTTTATTCAGTAATTGGTGCAGGTTAAGGATAGGTCCTATGGCTAATATTAGATTCATCCAAATGTTCCTGATGCGCAGTTTTTATTATCAGGCAACCTAGACTATGGGCTGTATTTGTAGACCATAGTATCTGAATGATGATAACATTCATAGCTATTTGTTTTTAATCAATGAAATGCAATAGTCCCACTCAAAATGAACCATGTTTCTTATTTATTTTTACAAACTGAGTTTGTAGATTTCATCAGATGGACCTGTTGAAACCAAAATTTTCCATATGAAAAATGCTTTTTATTCACACAACTGTAGAAAGTCACTCATGTGTTAAAATCGGCATTTATTATCGCTCAGCCATCTACATTTTTGTCTTAGTTCTACTATGATTCTGGTTGTCAAATCAATTGAACATAACATTTGTCACCTGCCGTTCTCAACTAAACAAATGTGTAAGCCATTTGTAATTTTTTCATCACATCTATTACGAATGCTTGCCAGAAAATAGAAAAAATAAAGCTTACTAATTTTAAGAGGAAACATATACACTTCCGTGTGAGTGCGCATGCGCAATATCCCGCACCTGCTTTAAAACCGAAACCGAATGCATTGGCGTCCTTGGTAGCGTGACGTCACTAGCAAATATGGCGCCATCGGGCGATCAATATAATAAAAACATGGATTTTTAGCTGCATCGTCGGCGAATATAAAAGCATAAGCCATTTGAAAGATTATTTATCTATCGGGGGTTATTTCAATGCATCGGCGCTCTCGTCATCCATAGAATCAAGTTACCGTGGCCTAAATACTGAATGGTCCGACAATTTCATTAGAGATTGACTTGGCACAGCACATGACATGTAAAAAAACACGATTATCGCAGAAAAAACGGCTTAAAAAGAATGCTATTGCCACCTAATCGAGCGAATAAAATTTATCCGACACGATTAAACACTAACACGTTTAAATAACGATGTAATTTAAGAAATATGTAAAAATACCTAATAAAATTTGTCACATCCGCCATATCTATGTTTATTTCGTCATCATAAATCACGCTCACACGAGAAATGATGACGTATTTCTGACATCGAACAAACTAATTATTGCGCCATCTCATTGGCTAACAGATGGCGCAACTACCAATAATATTTAACGTTTCATTCGACTGACGACGCTAATTTATTGCGCCATCTCATTGGCTAACAGATGGCGCAACTACCAATAATATTTAACGTTTCATTCGACTGACGGCGCTAATCAATGGCTCATTATCATAATTTATGCATATGTATGCATTTTTCAGAGAAACAGCCTTAATCAATCGCGCATGGCTGTTGCATATGGTTAACATAGCCCTTTCGATAAGCGATATGTTAGCAGACAGGTAGGGCGATAATAAAAAGAGCAATTTTGTCGTCTTGATCTGGGGGAGTAATCGATAGATTTCTTAAAATATTTACAATATTATGGTCTCAAAGTGTGATAATAAGAATCACCATCAATACTTTGAATAATGGAACCTTTTAAGTGCAACCGGCTGATGCAGGTAACAATATATTTTGATTTTTGATGTAGTTGAACTTTATTCTGCTGGTGTACCCTGATTTCCGGGTAAAACGCAGTATGTTGCTTTATTACTAGTGAAAATCTAGCGTTCAAAGTATGCAATCACGGTCTCATTTTCTCCTATGAAGTTAGAATTGGCCACGAACAAATGGAGAATAAAATACATATATCACAACAACGACATTACTATATTTATTTCTTAGTGATGATAAAGATTAAATGTTGTAAAATTAAAGAACTGCCAAATTTTCGGTCCTGACGTGTAATTCAATACGATTTCCACCAAAAAACAAAAATCTCGAAAATCCAGTCTAATAGAAACATATATAAATCTACGTTGAAGCAACCTCTCTACCCTCCGCCCCCCAACCTCACTAATTGTGTAAAGATGAACTAATAAATAATGTATATATGTGTATTCCAACATGACGAACTCGTTCAAGGATGTAGACAGTGGTGTATGGGGACGCTGGTGATGGAGGGAAGGGTACCTGGTTGAGAATTCTGAGGGCGGTATATACGACTTAGTGAGAGTGGAGATTTGTTTTTTAATTCATTGAGAGTCGAGATTTGTTTGCTTTTTATTTTACAGTGACGATTGAGATTTGACCTTTTTTAATTCACTGAGACTTGAGATTCGAACTTTCAATTCATTGAGATCGGTTGATTGAGATTTGAGAAAGAGGGCTTTTGCATTGAGATGTGTAACATTGATTCATTGAAATTTTGAGAACTCTGATTCTCAAGCTGATTCATTGGTTTTAGTTTTGAGAGATAGGTGTGGATGATTAATAGTATTTGGTTAAAAACCGCCTTTGTTGGTTTTGTAAGAGCCATAAGCAAGCACTTTGGTACGGCTTGATTTAAAGGGGCATCCACACATACAAAGCTGAATTTTTTTTATTTTGAATGCTTGGGCAGAATTGTTTGCTGCCCTGTGAATATTTGTTAGTGTCTTGAAAACACTATGGGGCTTGAGATTTAAGGATAGAGTAGACCGTTCTGCCAATATTGATCTGTTAAAGGTTTGATTTGTTCCAAGGCTTACATACCTAAATGGGCCCGTCGCCTTTATTGATAGTAAAGCTTAAACACAGTATGCCTCAAGACTGGCGTCTGCTAAAACACGGAACGGAATGGAACATGCATCATTTTAGGTTCTTTCTCTATAGAATATGCATAACTTCCATAATTAGAACCTATAATTACTGAACATATCTAAGAATTACTTATTGACCTGTTTTCGACTGTTATCCTCATCAGAATACAATAAAACATGTTACAATTTAAAGGACACCTAACAATTAACACATCTTAGAAAGGGATTCTATACTTTGAAGTATATGACAGAATAATGATAATAGAGATTAACAATGCTAAGAACAATACATTGACATAATAATGAAAGGAAGAAAAGTAAAAATAAGAATACACAGGTGAAACAACCAGATCTCATAATAATGATGATAAAAAATATACTAAAGAAGTTATAGCAATTCATTAGTGAATGTTACACTTTGATATGATATGTATACAGAAAAGGGACGATTTTTAAAAGTAATGCAAAGAAAACCACTATGGTACATCTCTGTAGAATTGGAAAAGTGGGAAATATTGTGCATCATTTTGATGGCAATATTAGTGCCATTTGTTAAGCACTAATTTTCTTCGTTATGACAGCTAGTGATTCGTTACTAGTGAGGTCATATTAATAGCAGCAGTTGCCTTCTAAATTCAAAAAGGAGATCTAAAGAAATTTGTTTATAGGCAACATTCAATTGTCAAACGAGACATAAAGTTAAACGACCACTGAAATTGAAGTCATTCCATAGAAATTAATGCAGTGGGATTTAAAAGATTTAAAAGCTTTGACTTGACAACATCAGAACAATTGCCACATTTTCAGATTGAAATAGTGTCCCTTACAATACATACGCTTCTAACTGACGTTTTATACCAAACCTACCACACCATTAAGTGTTGATACTATAACAGAAACATGTAAGCATTTAGCGCACTCAGTGGATTTCTGTCAAAATCAGTAGGAGACTATTGCATCTGATTTAGGGAAAACACATTGGCCTTAAGATGTTCATAAATGGTCGACATGCACACTGCGTACATAATGTATGTTTTGGGAAGTTTTATTTCAGTATGAGAGGGAGTCGTGATTTGAGGGATGTAACCTCCATCCCATAAATGAAATCATTATATACATATGTAGCAGGCTTTCGTATGATTATGCTTGTAAGCCAGTATAGCAATACATGTATTACGTTATACATTATACTCACTTCTTTGAGGTGCTTCCTTGTCACTGCGCTGTGCGTTGTTCACTGCTTTGCAGTTTGGGAGGTATAATTGTGTCTGATTTAAATATGCTTCAAGATATTTACACTTTTGTTGCCATCAGCCCAACCTCATGACTCTGAACTGCACTGATAGGTCCTGAGTGGACGAAACAGTTGTCTGTAGTTTCGAGTATAGAACGTAGTATAATACGTCTACCTGTACATTATAGATGTGTATCACTATATGTATAGTACGAGTGCCTTGAGGATTCCTAATCTTGAATGCAAGTCAAGTTTCTTGACATAAGTTTTGGGTCTATTTTGCATTGTATAAACTGCTCAATTAGATTGATAATTCGATAGCTAGGTTCATTTATTGTCAAACTAATGACGACACCATCGCATGGCAATTGAGATTCGCTTTCTATGTCGTTTTTGCATGGTTGACAGATGTTTCATTTGTTGAACATTTGTCGTCACATAAGTGGCAAAGGCTATGGTTACTAAGAACCCTTCTTTGATGATACCAGTTTTTTTGGAGGCCTACATCGGACCATTCTCTAGGCTTGTGTGCATTCGCTGACTTATATTTTGAGGAACCTTGTCTGTACAGGTTCTCATTTTTTGGATATCCTTTTGTTGACCAGATTTCACATACATGACCGACGATACTAACATAGGAGTCAAATAGATCATACCCACAGCGCATGTGCGTTATGTACAAAAGCTGTACTTATAACAAATCATTGTTTTGTGATAGGGGATTTAGGTATATAACCGTAGGGAATAGAGTGCAGGGTGGTAGGCAGATATCTACTGAGTGAGAGACGTAATTTCGATAGCTTAGTATGAAGTGCAGTGATTCTGAACTATGGGGCGATGACACGATTTACAGAATCTGATGTGAACGGTATAGCGCCTGGTAAAGGCCTTGCCAAAACTGGCACCACTCGAAATGAGTGTTGAGTACACGCAGTTACCTTGATACAATAGTATGGACCATTGCTATAACACCGGATGGACCTTGGACATTATTCTCGACTTTTGTTGTTCATGCAGTACTTTTATTTTGGTAACTGAACTAATTTAAGACTATATATATGGAAATGGGACATACTTAGTGTTCGTGCTTGCCTTGTTTTGCCTAGCCAACGTGCTAATATCCCGTTATATCTGAGAGCATCTGTTATTTTGCAGTATCCTGTGGTGGTATCCTAAGATGGGTTACTTGTTAGCTTCTTTGGTTTGCTGTCATGTTATATGCCTTTTTGTCTGAGGTGGTAGCTAATTAATACTCGACCATATATGTGCAGCTACAATGCAGCAGATGTAAGAGGTTGGTTTATGCACAGCAACAGCAAGGACACCTTTATCCATTCTTCTGCCTCCTGGTGTTAATGACACTAAGAGTGCGTGTTTTAGGGTAGTAGTATGTTGTATGTAGTTTGCTTGGCATATACATGGCAAATCGGGGATTTTTGCAAGAACCTTCTTGTTATGAGGGACACCAGATGCTAGTAATTGCAAATGGATGACAAACATTGGCGTCAGTTTTAAGGACTTCAACTCACTTTTTTCTCTGGTTTCATACAATGCTTCCAAATTCATCCTGTATGATAATTAGCATCTGACGTCTCATGGCATGCACAATATTTCATTGATCAAATTAAGGCATCCCATTTTCCATGCATTAATACTTGATATCACGACTGATAATGGAGACTGCTAGATTATTTTGTCATTCATTAGTTTACAATCGAATGTGGGTACTAGGTACTGCCTAGATGCCCACGAGATGCCATCATATGATGATCAGCGTTGGTATCAGAATCGTTTGAACTCTGTTGAGGTGATCATTTTAGAGTAGTTAGCTACTGATTATGTCTTTTCACTGGCCAATGTTCTAATTCTATTAATATGGCCAGCGGATTGCAAACATTTGAAATGAGAAGTCATCTAATTGACGTTTGTTGTCACGTATGGAGAGTCAACCAATAGAAATAGTTTTAAAGTGAGTGATGTGCATTTTCCCATTGCATGAAAAATGCACATTCACAAGTTAAAAATGTTAGAAATGCTGTACTCAAAAGAAACACACGTCAGGAAAAGTCACTTAATATTAGGAAAAAAATTATAGCATAATTTTTTAGGCATAGGAATATACATCCATGTTTATCCAGGTCGCATTCATATCACAAACAAATTGTCAGTCAAAAGTATCTGCTAAAACAAATCCAGAGACAACAAATATTTCCATTTTAAAAATATCTTAAACCGGTAAAGCTCCTGTCAAAACAGTCTCGAACATAAATCATTAACATATCCCAACAATTTGTCCCAATACTAGTTTAAAAGTCTCATAGGAACTATTTCATTACTTTAGCTACAAACATGCCATGAACCACTATATTTTCATCTTGTTAAAGCTATTTAAAAGTCACAATTGATTTTACAAATTTCAGTAGAACACAGAACCAATAGTCCGCGCCAGGTGTATTCACGCGTGGACAGCATCAATAGGATGCAGCAATAGTTGTGTCAACAACTACGCATGACAATAGACAATGGGCAAATTGGACAATAGCCTGGTCATAGTCATCTACGAACGTGGTCTGAAAGAATACTTTAATTCCGATATTTATGGCCCTTGAGATATTGCAATAGAAATAAAAGATTGACAACTTAGTAGGTTTTTAAGGTTTTAGTAAGTTCATTATTGTGACATTGCCAGATACAGTTTATACACTTAATTGTTACATACATATTATATTATTGCCCAGCCCTGTAGGCTTATAATGTCACAATTTGAATATAAAATGTAATATATTACTAGTAACATATATGGCAAAATAAAGGTAAAAACACAACACGTATATACGCCCCCACACAAATCTATACAAAGCATACTCGACTATTAAAATAATCTTTCTCTTAGGTTGAAACAATCAAGAATAGATTTTGATAACCTTCTGCATTTTTTGATCAAGCAGAATACATAACCTGTTTTCAGCTCATTAAACTTTGAATAATAAATGCAAATATTTCCTAAATAGTAAGTAAAGAGTACGGATGAATGTTGCATTGTATCAGTTATTTCGCATAAAATGCATAGTAAAATATCACAGCCCATAGTTTAGATAAAAATTAGTTGTAAAGCATGGTTAAGCTAGATGTTTTTCGCAAATTTACGGGGTGACTGGGATAAAACTTGAAATATACACTTTGAGCTATATCACGTGTAATAAAATTGTCACAACTAAGTATCCTACATCTAAAGTTTCCAATAGCTTTTTCTATATGACACTTTATAGTGGTCTACACCATTAAACATATAATACTGGGACATGTTGACACCCCTAGGAGTAGCAGGAAGATGTCTAAAACATTATTATATGCTACAGGAGCTTTGCTCAAGACATTATCATTAAATACAGTCCAGGTTTGACTACCATACATACTACTAATAAAAGTCTTAAAAAGACATATTTTGACACTTTCAGAACAATATCTAAATTTACTAATTAGTATATTGCCTTGTGTATAGATGCATTTTGTGTGACGTGCTACATCATCGTTACTATCTATTTGTGAATTGTGACTCAACAATATTACACTTTGGTTAGATAAAATAAGGAATGACAAACTGCTGCATAATTAAATTTACAAAGCTTGTAAAAAAAATTGCCAAATTACAGGAGGAAAACTCTGCTATTTCTTTAGGCTTAAAAAGAAGGATAAGTCAATTAGATGGGAAGTATTAAAATATTATATTCGGAAAGAAACAATAAACTTTTCTAAAAAAAAAGAAAAAGATAAGAGGTAATATCGAGAGAGCGTTAGAAAAGGACTTAGAAAATATAGACATACAAATAAGCAATATGAATTTTATTGATCCAAATGATAATATATTAAATGATAAAGACAGAATAATTGAATTGTTAAAAGATATAGAAAGCGAAAGGATTAAAGGTGCTATAATAAGATCTAAAGTTAAATGGTATGAGGAGGGTGAAAGAAGCAGTAAATATTTTTTCAATTTAGAAAAAGAGCACTGTAAGTCCTCCACTGTACGCAAGTTACTTAATAAGAATGGCAAAAATGTCCATAATCCAAAGGACATATTAAATATTCAGATGCAATTCTATAAAGATCTATATGCTTTTCACAATTGCTCGAATGATGATGTAGAATATTTTTAAACATTCAAGGAAAAAAGCTATCTGAAATAGAAAATACATTCTGTGAAGGAGAGTTAACTGAGATTGAATGTTTGAATGCCTTAAATACTTTCAAAAATAACAAAACACCAGGAAATGATGGATTAACAGTAGAGTTTTATAAACACTTTTGGCCGGTGCTTGGAAAACATTTAGTTGATTCCATAAATTTCTCTTATGAGCACGGTCAGATGACCACATCCCAAAGACAAGCCATTATTAAATTGTTAGAAAAAAAAGGCAAAGATAGATCTTTGTTAAAAAATTGGAGGCCTATTTCTCTTTTGAATATTGATTACAAAATATGTTCAAAGGCAATTGCCATCCGATTGAAAAAAGTTTTACCATTTATAATAAGTGTAAATCAAAGTGCGTATGTTAATGGTCGTTTTATTCATGATGCTTTAAGAACTATAGCAGATGTTATGAATTACACGGAGGATAAAAACCTAAGTAGTATATTGCTATGCCTAGATTTTGAAAAGGCATTTGACTCAATATCATGGAACTTTCTTAATAGAGTATTGAAATATTTTAACTTTGGAAATGGCTTACAGAAATGGGTCAAACTGTTTTATACACAAATTGAAAGTGCAATAATAAATAATGGCTACTGCTCTAAGTATTTTGATATTCATAGAGGGGTTAGACAAGGAGATCCTTTGTCTGCATATCTATTTATTCTCGTTACAGAATTGCTAACACGAGCAATTCATATGAATAATGAAATTAAAGGTATTAAAGTAGGTGATAATGAAATTAAATTGGTACAATATGCAGACGACACGACAGTATTTTTAAAAGACGAAAAATCAATTGATGAATTGGTTAAATTATTAAATATCTTTGAAAAAGCATCTGGTCTGAAAATAAATTTGGACAAGTGTGAAGCTATGTGGCTTGGTTCAAACCCTGTATTTCGTGACACCACCTCAAAATTTAAATGGACTTCTTGTATAAGAATATTAGGAGTGTACTTTACATATGATAAAACAGAATTACAAAATAGAAATTATAATGAGAAATTAGTGAATCTGGAAAAAACGCTAAATCTTTGGAAGATGAGAGATCTATCTTTAATAGGCAGAATACTAATAGTAAAAACACTAGGTATATCTAAATTTGTTTTTTTGCATCATCGATAATTGGAATGGAAGATGATGTTGTGCGGAAAGTCGAAAGACTTTTATATAGTTTCATATGGCAAGGTAATGGGTCGAAAGTTAAAAAAGAGCGTTCTGGTGAGTAACTATGATAGCAGGGGGGGGGGGTTGAGAGCACCAGATTTAAAACATATTATTAAAGCTCAAAAAATTATGTGGATAAAGAGATACATAGACCATACTGAGCCGATATGGAAAATGATAGTGAATCTCTATCTAAAACCATGGGGCAAATCTCTACTAGCTTATTGTAATTTCCAAGTAACTAATAATCTCAATATCCCACATTTTTATGTAGAATGTTTTAAACAATGGTTTCATTTCTTAGATATCATAGAGTTTAGAAAAAGCCCTTTTAACCAAATCATTTGGAATAACAAGCTTATACGAATTGACAATAAATGTATTTTTTGGAGGAATTTTATGGAAGTAGGAATATGGGTCATAGGAGATTTATATAAGGACGGCAAAATTATTGAATTTGATTACTGGCACAGTAAAGGAATTGCTAGAAAATATTATCTAAATTGGATGAGTCTGATTTCAGCCATACCTAAACAACATAAAGTTTTACTTAAAGAAGCTCCTAGAAATTTAGTAGAAAATAATACAATAATGATTAGTAAACATAGAGATATTTTCAAAGCCCAAATTAAGGATTTCTACTGGATAATGATTGAAAATCGGTATACAACCCCATCCTCTCAAAAGAATTTCAAAACAATAGAAATAGATGAAAGTGAATGGGAAGAGTATTATCTTATTCCTCACTTGTATATCCAAGATAAAAAAGCAATAGATTTCCAATTTAGGTGCCTTCATAGAATAATTGCTACAAACAAACTTCTAAATAAAATGGGTAAATTGGAATCTCCTAATTGCAGAAATTGTAATGAAGTAGAATCCTATGAACATTTATTTTTTGAATGTGCTTTTGTAAAAATCTTATGGAATAAGATTCAACTGAAAATAATGTCGTTGTTTGATATAACATTAACAGAAAAACAAATATATTTAGGAATTCCTAAGACCCATTTTCCAAACCAAATTATAAACATTATTAAACAATCTATAGTTTTATCCAGATGCAAAAATAGAGTTCCAACATTAGAGAGTGCTATTTTTCAAATTCAAAAAATTTATAATTTGGAATACCAGCAAAGTGTTATGAACAAATCTGAACAAAATTTTGAAAACAAATGGAAAATTCTTAATCATCTTCTTTTAAGAAATATGTAATATGTAACAAATGAGAGTAGTAATATTATTATGATGCAGTTACGGCTTTTAGTGCTACCATCTCTTGTACTCGTATTTGTATTTTATTCAATTAGTTAATATACATATATATATATGTAAACCCACTTTCACCGTTCTTTGTTAATGCTGCAGATACGTGTGTACAATTAGTCTATACGTATCTGTATCTTTATCATCATCAAAATCATATTCTTCATTACCATCTTCATCCTCACAATCATAAACCACAATAGTATTTAAAACCCAGTAACTTCCAATACATTTCATATCTCATATTATCATATGTATGAAGTTGTGTAATTCATGATGTTTTAAGATGTAACTTAATGTAATGATTGAAATGTACGAAACAAAAAAAAAAAAAAAAAAACATTCATCGTCAATGCTGCAGATATATATGTGCAAATAGACCATATGTATCTGCATCTTTATCATCAATTTTATTGTTATCAAAAATAGTCTTCCAAAACCCAGTATCATTTCATACCAATACATTTCATATAATCACATGAAGTTATGGATTTTTGATGATGTAAATAATGTAATATATTTTGTATAGTTCATGTGTGAAGTTATGTATTTAATGATGTGTTTAATGCTATGATTAACGCCTTAGATCTAGTTGCAATAATATTATTTTTTTTGTCCATTCTAGGGAGGTAGTTGTTAGCAATGTATTGTGGTGTTATTCCCACAGACAACATGAGTTGTTGTATTGTGGTTGGGTGTGCTGACTGATGTACAGTTCCATGGCACAGTCAGATATGCTAAGGTTTAGATAAGTGCAAGCGGGACAGATGTCATCTGTCAGCTGCACCTTTGTTTAGCTTCATGGGGGGATAGCCTGAACAATGGCAGGACATAGAATTAAGTTTCCAATTGACCCCATCAGGAGGTTTCATAAGTGCTATACCAGAAGCTACCTGTAGTAGTAATTAGTTAGTTGGTTAGATAGGTCGCCGTATCACATACTGGCGACACAATGAAAGTGTTGAATTTTATTCCGACCGGTTGGACAAATCAGACGTTTGCATCATTCTAGCTATAAACAAGGTCAGTCTGGACATACATCCCCCAGAGCTGCCTTCAGCGACGTCATTGTCCGAGTAGCGGAATTGGATCTGCTATATGATCCATGTCGATGCTTGGATTTAATTCCATTACAGTTCCCATCAGAGTTAAAGGAATGGGAATAGAGCTTCAACTGGTGGACCCGGGAACCTCTCACCTCAATATTAGCCTAAATGAGAAGCCCCAGGGGACCAGTGAAGCGACACCCGGATTTGGAGGCGTGACATGAGTTGATAAAAATGTACGCTACCATCAAGCAGGCCCGGTTCATGAGATATGGGGATCTCAGGCCAGCTTGGTGACAATTATAGACAAGCAACAGATGATAGCGTGTGTTGGGTGCAGAGAGTTTTAGAAGTCTTAGACGAAGTACAGGAAGATTTGAGTGATAGGGATTTTAGTAATAATTCGTCTGAATGACAGACAAACATCCGGAAGTGCTGGAACTGGCATGCTCTGGTGGCAAGGGAGATCCATGTGGACATCGTAACAGAGAGTTATGCTCAGTGACGTTGATGTCGATGGTTGCGATTAACATTCGATTCATTTTTTTTTGTCCCTCATGAACGTGAGTTCTGATTTACCAGATAAGTATAAATTGATGTTAAGCAAAGTTTTGCTGGCAAACAGGATGTTTTGCCAATAAGGAAGGTCGTTTAGGATTAAGATATAGTCTGTTATGAAGCACCTTATATGTCTTCTTAATGTGCGTTCATGTATGAGAGACGGATACTTGTCTCGTTCTTGTTTACTTTCAAGTGCTGATATTTAATCCAAGGTCAATGCTGACCATGTGATTTGGTGCTTTTGAGATAGTGTTTCATAGAAGACATACGCTAGTTGGAAAATTGTTCGTGATTCCATACTTATAGACAATTTTTCTAAAGGGATGTTTGATAAAGGGAATCTAATCGCAAAAAATGTCATAACTAACGCACATTAACTAATAATTTAAGCAACACAACAATATTCATATACGATTTGAGAATAAGCATAGGAATAAGAGTTGAGAATAGGAATATGATTACTAGACACTACGTTGAGGTTAGGGGTTGATGAATATGGCAATGGGAATTATTGAGATAGGGGAAGAGTACAAAGAGTGATTGGGAATTGGGAAAAGATTAGTTGAAATATATTCCTGGGTTAGTCGTACACAAAGGGCTGCGTGCTATGGACGAATACGTGCCAATAACAATAGATACTGTGAAGGTATATAAGAGGGTTTATAGGAAAGATGAATACATTGGGTATAGAATAAGTATTAATATATGTAGACTATCGGTATAATCCAACATGGCGACGGCCAAGAATAGCGACGGCCAGTGGGCTCTAAAATTACAACATGCGAACAGTGACAGTTAATTGATATAGAATGACATTTAAAACGATAAAGATGTCTGGAATTTGGAAACTT
>JAGTTF010000232.1:0-17965 GCA_019095985.1 Streblospio benedicti
AAACTTTTAAACATTAATTTAAAAGAAATCTTAATTTAAAAATTTTTTCCTTAAAAAGGTTTAAATTTAAAAAACCCAAAGAAAAAAAAAATCCCAAAATTTAAAAAGGTTTAAATTTTAAACCCCGGGAAAATGCTTTCAGGGGTCTTGTCACTTTAAAAATAAATTTCAATAGATATGCATACAGTTTCGCTTTTGCTTCAAAAATACCACTGTGAGAACATCAATTATCTTTACATCTGTCTGACAGTGGAATCCATTATATTTTATGTTGTTTCTATATCTTTATAACATCATTTCTTATTTAATTGGTTAAATACCATAATGAAAATAAAATGTAGATACAAATTTAATTTGTAGCAATCAAACTATACATAATTGAATAAATGATTACATATCAACAATATATTTGTTTATATAACGTTTTTTGCCATTAACATTGGAGGCAACTGTTTGTGTGCGCATTATGTACAAATATCATATTTCTTTTAATTACTGTAGCTCATCTATTGAGGGGTGATTTTTGGAGACTTTTTAGAAATGAGTAGCTGTGCTATGCTGTAAAACATTAAAACATTATGTACAAATATCATTTTTCTTCTAACTATGTATGTGGGTTTTCATCTAACATTTATAACTTCATGTAATATTGATAGAGGAGTTCTACTGTATGACATTGTGCACGGTAATTGAAGATGGTTTTTAACAGGTTTTGACTTTTGATTAGGGGGTTATAATGGATATCACATGATAGGTTGTGTAGGGGTCATAGAAGGGGTGGGGGCTGGGGGGGGGGGTTGCAGGTGCATATAGGGGTTCGGTATGTTATTTTGCATGCATTTATTTCCAAACCCTTAAAAAACTCATAAACTTCATATATTGTCCTCTAGTAGTAATGTAGAAGGACGAGCTGTCTTTAAAAAGCAGGTGCATCCTGGTTTTTACGAAACACTTTACCACAGGGCTTAATTACATGGGGTATGCAGTAGAACCTGCGATAAAGACAACCTATCTATCGAGGACACCTTCATAAAGTTACCAGAATGAATCTCTGTAAAAAGACCACCTCTATTGAGACCACCTAACACTATACGAACGGTGGACTTATTAGAGACATTCTAGTACTTATATTGTATTATTTCAAAGTGGTTTTATAGTCAGTGGTCTGGTGGTAGGCCCTATAAAGTTACAGAGGACATAACACAGGTTACACGGGGGTCTAAATGGAGAGGTTCTGAGGTAATTGTCTGTCATTCAAGGAAACGGGTGTAACTGAATGGTACACAGTTGCGCTTTGAAGTCGAAGAAAATGTGCCACTTTGTTTTCTACAGCAAGAAATCCATCTATCACATAATTCACGGATAATCATTGATTATCACATGCATTTGACCAGTGTGCACTAGATTACATGGTCAGTTTTGTGCAGTTACACATGTTCAAAGATCCCCAGGGACCGCCATTTCACAGGGAAATTTGCACCTGTAAACACGGACGTGCGTGGCTTGCCGCTAACCAATTAGCGATCACATTTGCTTTGATTTTGCTTTAAATCACATGGGGATGCATTCGATAACATATTTCTGTTTCATCCAAACAATGAACCTTATTTTTATTTTATGTTCTATCTTTGTTGGTCGAATATCAAATTAGCTGCGTTATATAAACAATCAAGGGATATAATAAAGATGCAGTTCCTGCTTACTCTCCTGATGAAGAAAAAACACAGCCAGTGAGTGACTGGTAATAATTTAGTGTGATCATGCATGTGTTCAGGTGTTATCAAGTGATAGATTTGTTAGGCGTAAAAATACATGTAAACTATACAAGTTACTCACAGTGGGGGCATATGTCATTTACTATCACTTCTAAAATCTATTCATTGACGGACGTTCGTGTTTTCTGCTTCACGTGACAATGCAAATATACATACATAGTATAATCGCCAATAAAGATCGCCTCTCTGTTGAGTCTTCCTCTATAATCAGACCATTTCTCAATGTTTAAAGCCTTGATTAAGAATCCCTCATCACCACCCGCATGAGGAGTGTGTCACTGTGCTTGTAAACAAGTCAATTACCACGATCACAGTAATTAACACATGCATGCATCATTTAGCTTATCTTTGAGATTTTCACTAGGGACGTGTGGCGACCATGTCATGGTGATTATGGTCTCTCTGATCTGATGTTGATACGGCAGTTGTTGTTGTTGTTATAGGGATGAGATTAAGTTTCCTGAGCTGAAACTATGATGACAGGTGTTGCTTGCTATATGCACAATGAATAATTAAAGGGTTATCAGCACCAGTGCTGGCGACAACAAGCCTCGTAATCCGCGTACAATTCACTTAAATACCAACTAAAGGTGTCCACACACACGTACAAATGTACGCGCGTATGTCCACCTTCAATCGGTGTGAGTTTAGACAGTGAAAGGGGCCCCGAATCCAAAGATCGGGGGTGCTAGTTCCCTACTAAGTGTTCGCTACCACTTCCAAAGCTAAACTGATTGTTTTTGTTGCTTGCAAACACGAAGACAACTTCCTTAGCAACTGTTCCCAAGCAACCATGACGTAAGGGCAAAGAACGTTAAACACACGAAGAACGTAAGCACGTGGAACGTAACCCTAACTACGCCCGAGGCAATACTTATTTCTTAATTGCCTCACTAATTGGGGTGGATGCTAAAATCCACCCGCCTCGGGCACCTACTCTAGCTTTGCTTACATTCTCCCCAGTTTTCATGGTGGGACCGGGGCTTCGCTTTTTACGGAAGACCCGGCCTCCTCATGGAAACTATACCTACCCACAAATCCTCCGGTCTCGAAACTCCGGAAGCTGGCTAAAACAAAGAACATTAAAGAAAACAAGATACATGCAACACAATTAAATCAAGGCTGCTCCACGCACAGGCACGCACTCAGTCAATGCTTCGGCCTGGCACTTCCTCCACCGGGGCCTCTTAGAAACCCCGGGGGTGGGCGACCAGCAGCCGGCCCTGGTAGCCAGCCACGAGCATCCCAACGGAAGTCCAGGCAACGTGCCCCGGCTGTGGTTGGCACTCCAGATGCACTCTCTGCAAGTATACAAGCAGCCGCATTCGCCCAGGACTTCAGCGACGTCCACCACGGGCCTGTCGTCGAAACCAGCTGGTGGTGAAGCGCCTGCCTGCAAACTAAGGTAAAGTTATACATGTAAAGTGACGAACTCATTAAAATAACAAAACTAACTAAAATGCCAGCAAAGAAAAACCCTTCCCCAGGCCGAGATCATCTCTAAACGAAGCATCACGCAATGAGCCTACTGAAGAGTGACCTCTCCAGCACTGCTTTCAGCATTGACGTCCGCAGAGAATCACCCAGCCAAATTTTGAGTGGTAGTGTCCAGCGACTAACTAATTTCCTAGCTGGGCACCCCGAGGCACTGCACAAGCGAAGCACTGAAAAGCGCCCAGTGCCCCTGCAAAAATAAAAGTTCTGCCCTTGAACCTCTAGACTCATGCGTCATCACACGCGTCCCACTAGCACTGGGGAGGCGTGAGCCGAGGCTCGACGATCCTTGCCAAAGGGATCACGGTGGCTCGGATTCGGTTTTTTCCACGACGAAGGTCCATGGACTCCAGGCAGGTCACGCGACGAGGAGTCATGGAGAGGCAAAAAGCCGTACGCAGGCAGCCCACCGTTGCCTAGACTAGCACAGTGACTGTCCCGGAACGTGGGGCATGGACCCATGCAGGCTAATGTCCTCGTGGCAATCAGCAGACCGTCCGGATGGACATCGTGATTTGTGATTCTCCTCGGACCTCCTAAGCGCTTGAACCAAAGTTTGGAGGTGGGGTTCGGGTATCCCTCCTCAGAAACAAAGGGTCAGGCACGTCAGAGGGAATTCCGCCTCGGTGAACATAAACACCGTACGTCTTTGGGTCGTCCGTTGTGGTTACGTTCCAGACAACGGCGACTCATGCGACCACGTACGGCGCGAAAGAGACTTCCAGGTACTAACGTACCCACGTACTTGCATGCACGCATGACGTACGTCGGGCACGTGTCCCCAGCGAAAGTAGGCTTGGCTCGCTTACAGCCCTGAGGACCACTTGCCCTTCTGTGCACTCCCCAGGTGGGGACCTGGTGGCAGCAAGGTGGAGGCAGCAGTCAGAAGCTGTAGCGATCCAGCCATCGTCCTAGCGCGGACTATCCATTGAACCGTTCCCTTCACACAGGTGTCCGTCATTCCCAGGTTAAGCAATTCACGTGGATTGCCTCCTGTGACGTAGGCAGAAGTGTGAGGGAATAGGTATCACGGATGGGGTGCGGAGGTGCACTTGAAGAGGGCACCGTCCAGTGATGAGAGTCGTCCAGATTAACCCCATACGAGCACCTTACTAACGCAAGCAGGACGTGTACGCACTGCCCTGTAGTCATAGCATAGGTCACTGGGTCGAGGGTAATCGATGGAGGAACCCACCAGCCGAAACGGTGGACGAGGATGCTTAGACGTCGTAGGAGGGTCCCGATGGTCAGGTGAAGACCTCTGGAAACCATCCAGGTACGTGACCATGGGTCCAGTCACAATGTATCATAGCAACTGTCCTGAGGTCGTCGCACACGTTGACTTCCCGTTCTTGCACTCCGGCAGACCTCATACTCCCAAGACCAGCATGGTGGCTGTCTACAGGAGGGGGTGTGCCCCAGTGAAGGTTGCTGAACTCCTCGTCCCTGCGTCCATGTGCTAAGTTCCCCAGGTAGCAGGCGGTCTTCCCACTGAATGCCAGGCAGTCAACGTGGGAGGGGACCCGGTGCCACGGGAAGAGGCGCACAGTAGGCCAGGTACACGTCCAGAAGTAGGGTGGCATCATGCCACGTTGGCAGCTGTCAGCTCCAACCCCCTTTCCAATACGCAGGTGTCCCCCTGATGTGCCATCCCCTACCTCTCAGCAGAGGGGTCTTGGGGAGGTGTATGCAGGTTGACACGTGGTAGGCCGGGTGGGGTGGTGTCTTCATCAGGGGACCGGCGGCCTCACCATCCTTCCATGCCCCCCCGGTGAGTCAAGCTCCGGAAGGGGAAGGGCAGTGAGGTGACGCTAGCGCCTGACCTAGGGCAATTGGTGCACGGCCCCCAGTGCGTTCTGGAACTCCTCAGCCACCCCGGCCTGCGGGGAGGGGAGTAGCCGTAGTAGCACAGTGTGGCGCGGGCAGCAGCCCCGTCGGACTCGTTGTTGGGACCCTTGAAAAAGGCAGCCTCCCACCACGTGAGTCTGTTACGACTTGCCCTGTACGAGGACCTCGTTGCCTTAGCCCAGGGTACCCTGTCACCCTGGAAGGCAGCACCGGTCACCCGAGGAAGGGGGTCATCAGCAAACAGACTCATCCGTCGAAACATCGTTGAAGGCATGCTTAGTAGCAACGCCCTGTGTGGTAGACCGGGTACAAAGAGCCCTGTGGGAGGTCCTGAGCGCCTCATCCCGAGGGTGTTCGTCACCCTGGGGCAGCGTGGGTCACTCCAGACAGGTCGTCATCGCCGGTAGGTCTACTCCTTCGAAAGTGTTGTCGAATCACAGGTATACACGTTTATGTACATGGGCAGGCCACAATGCAAACTGCGACTGTCCCGATGTTCATAACGTCTGCAGTCCCATCGTCGTCCATAACCTCCCTGCGGGTGATTGTCCTGAGATGGACTGGCCCAACGGGGGTGGCTGTCCTGAGATGGACTGGTCCAACAGGGGTGACCGCCCTGAGATGGACTGGTCCAACAGGGGTGACCGCCCTGAGGTGGACTGACCCGACGGGGTTGTCGGCGAAAGTGGTGAAATTTTAAAATTTAAAATTTCTGAAGATCGTGCGTCCAGTTGCTGCTGCCTTCCTCCCTCCCCCAAGTTCAAATGCTAGAACCGGTCGAGGTTGTGAGGGGCAGCTTTGAACTTCCTCGTGAAATCCAGGCCCTCCATAGGGCCTGGGCAGGGGTGCATAACAGCGGGTAGCAGTAACTGAGGACGTCCCTCTCAGCACTTACGCCGCCATGCCGCGGAGCTGGAATGGGTAGCAAGACACCATCACCCTGGTACTCGTGTACAGGTTCCAGGTACGCCGTTGCCACCCACCGCTCCTCGAAAAGCTTCCTACCATTTCCCGCCGTATTCAGTCGAAGCGCACGTCGAGTCACACGTACATATACGGTGTCCCAGTACGTAGGCTGACCAACACGGCGGAGCTACTTTATTCACGTGGCCATACATCAAACACGCAGGCAGCAGGGGGTCAGCGCATTGGCTGAAGACAGCCGATGCGGAGTTAACCCAGGGCTGGCAAGGGAAGTTACGATGCAGGCGACGTACACACTCGGGGGGTAGCTCACCCCAGTAGACATCCTCTTCGGCGCTCAAGGTGCGTACCACGGCCTTCATGGCCTTGTCACTGCGTTCAACCCGACCGTGGCCCCAGGGAGCGCATGGTCACGGGCCGGGCAGCACAGTCGTTCCATCAGATGTACACCCTCGGCCACATGGGGCCCTGCGAAGCACCGCCGGACGATCTCACTCACCCGCCCCGTGGCTGTGGCTATTGACGTGTAGCACACGCCATACGCCGCAGCGCCACGTGAGGCGGACGGGAGGGGTCACATCCAGGTGGCCTGGGTGAAGGCCTAGCTCCGTCAGGGTCCACACGCCGGGGTTGGTAAATGTCGCTGTCAACTCCGTCAGCCTTGCTACGCAGGTGTCACGTTGCAATGCCCTACGTTGCGCCTCGTCAGAGAAGCATTGAAAGGGCGTCAGCAACGTACCACAAAGCTGACTGAGGGTCGCATCCTCGCAGGAGGGTCCTGCCACCTCGCCGTCATCGACCATCCCCCTGAGTCAGTCTCAGTGGAAGGGAGGTCGTGAACAGCAGGGCGGCGTATTTGCACGGCAGGATGTACGGACCTACGTGTGTTCTGGCACCTATTACCCATCACAGGAGGGGACTTGTATAGAGTAGCCGTAGTAACACAAGATGCGACGTACACAAGCCGGGCAGGGTGCAGGTTGTAGGGCACCTCATCCTCGAGGGAAGCAGCCGGCCCACGTGAGCGCCGGGTGGTCAGCATGAATGACCACCACATGACCTCCCGTGGTGTCGTGGAAACAGTGCATGGAACATGTGTGCTCTGGCGTAGCGTCTCAGAGGCGTAGGCGAGTGGGTCCTATTTCCCGTCCTGCTCTTGCTCTAAAGCCACCCCCATGCCGTCAGGCTGGCGTCCCCAGAGGTGACACTCTTGCCCAGGTTTGGGGTGGTGCAGAAGAGGTAGAGGTTACAGGATGTCCACCACGTACCTAACGCCGTAAGGCACTTCAAGACGAGCCAAACTTCACATTCTTCACAGTGAGCACAGTGAGGGGTTGGCTATCTCGATGTGGTTGAGGGGAACGAGGCAGGGATAGTATGACGGGAAACCCAAGTAGGTGTGGAGTACTGTCAGGCTTTTAGGACCTGTCCAGTCCTGCAACGCAGCCATCTGGGACTTCCTCAGTCGTGTACCATCGGCCCTGCCCTCGTGTCCCAAGCAGTCCACACAAATAGCGAAGAGGTGCCAATCGAGGGGCTTCAACTGGAAGTTAGAGGATATGGGCTGATCAAACATAGTGGTCGAGTTGGCCAGTATAGAGGAGTCGCGGCCAAAGGCCAGGACGTCACTCACACACACGAGGCACCCATATCACACAATGTCTTACAGCACCGTCTCCCCCAACCGCCAGCATTGCAGGGGCCGAAGGGCATTGCCTCCACCGCCACAGCCCACGATGAGCTACGAAAGCCATCTTCTCAGCGTCCCTGGGACGCATTGCCATCCTTCTTCTGCATTCAGACCAAGGGAGCACCCCAGGGCGACTTGGAGGGCTGGAGCATGCCAGACCCCAGAAGCCCCGAGTCCCCTCCGTCCATGTGGTCGTCGATAGTAATCGTGTTTCACGGGCAATGCATCCCCCAGTGTACTTTTCGTGGGTGATTTTATCACTAAAGCCGACTTCGCCGTCAGACACCACAAAAACATCACTGTAGGGGAGTATCACCTCACACAGTCGTCGTTCCTGCTCATTCGTCAGCACACCACCTTCAGGGACCATACACTGCAGGTGTTCAGGGAGTGCGTGGCCAGGCACTTCCGGAGCACACTGCGGGGCAGTTCCCCGCTCCGTTGGAATCCAAATCCTTCCTCCCAGTACAACACGTCACAAACTTCTCATCCAGCTGTGATGAAGAAGATAACACGCGATCTGGGACCAACAGTTGGGAAGACCACGTTGAGCCGTCATGGACCTGGGTGCGATTTTCGTCGGCAGTCATGGCTGCCACACGATACACCTGGGTGTCAAACTGAGCCCCGTTCGCTTCACTCAACCCCGAAGGATGATGCTGACCCACTCCACCCACGGGATCCTCAGGGTGATCAAAGTGTTCTGTGTCACCTGGGACCTCCGTAGCGTCTGTGAGGGGTGTGACCTGCGCGGTCATCTTCTTGGGGTTCCTCCCCTCGAAATAGGACTGATTTTCAACTGTGAGGAAGACGCACCCATTGGACGACACCCGCTCCAGACCAGTGACCACGTTCACTGAGTCCGAGGTGCGGATGCCCTCCACGAGGCAGTCCTGTCCCCACAGCTGCCGGTTGCCGACAGTAGCAGGAAGGCGCCGCACGGTGCGAGCCGCCACCGTGCCTCCCCGCTGCACCGTCAGCACGCTGCCCCCCTCGTGGACTCCACCATCACGAGGGGGCTTAGGTAGGTGAATGGTCATGGTCCGCTTGGCGAAGTTCGATTCAACGCCATTGCGCCCCAGCCAATCACGACCTAGCAGCACGTCCGGCCCGTGCAGTTTGCCGACGAGGAGATCCTGCTCGAAGACCAGCCTTCCTACGCCCACGGAGGACGTTATCTGGCCAGTCACCGAGAGGTCATCTCCCCCAGCTCCATGCAACAGGATGGACGAGGTCCGGAGGGCGGGCCTGTCCTGGCCCATAGCATTGTAGAATTGCTCCGAAAGCATGCTAAAGGTGGCCCCACTGTCCACACATGCGGTAGCAGTCCAGCGACTCTGGAGGACTACTCGCACGTGGCAGGACATGCGGTGGCCATCGTTGGAGTCCATGCCTATGGTCTCTGGAGGGACCACGGGCCGGGGTGGTGACGACTCACCGGTCTCACCACGAGCGGGGGGGCCCGTACCCCCACCCCACGATAACGGGGGAAAGCAGTGTAGCACGTACCCGTTCCCAGCACACTCCGCCTCTACCACCGGGAAGCTAGAGGAGTGATGCTGACAGGTGCCTACACGAGCAACAAGGGCATCCTCAGATATGGTATGGCGGGATGTGTCAAGACCGTCTAGGGCGCCTCTACTCGTCCCACCACGCAATTCCTTGGGGGGGGTGTTTCGATTTGCCTCCCTGGCACGTCCCTCGCACCCATCGGGGGTAGGGGGCCTGGTTTTAGACGACGACTTGGTACCCGAGCTACTAGGTACCGTTAAGCGCTGTGTCGCTGCTCGAACATCCAGCTCTAGCGGTGGCAAGTCTCTTCCTACAACGTTGTACTGTTGTGCCGGTCCAGACTGCTTGCCCGTGCCAGGGAGGGGGAGGCAGGCATCCCGGGTGGGGGTGCGAGCCTCCCGCCCACCGTCCTGGCCGAAAGAAGTGTCCGTCCATCGGGCACTTACTCTAACTCCATCCATATCACCGCACCCCGGACCATCCCCTGGGCATTCGTCGATCGAATGCAATCGGGGCGCGGGTTGCTCGTTAGCCTTCAACAGGTACTGGGACCGGAGAGACTCAGTCGGAGGAGGGACCGAGTCTCCGCCATCCCTCCGCGTAGTACCAGCCGGCTGGCCGCCATGCTCGCTGCCCCGGAGTGTCTGCGGCTCAACACTCCGTCGAATCAGTTTCCCGGCCCCCTTGGAGGACGTTCCAGGGGGACGCGGGGGTTTGGTGGTATCGAATCGTTGTCCTGAGGGAGGGTTCCCGCGAGAGTTTGACCGCTTTCGTTGGTCGAACATCACAGGTACATCCTTTCACCCTCTGAGCATGGGGACACTGCCTGCACACGTGAACCCTCAGGGTTCTCACAGTGCCCACAGACGTCCCCCGAATCGTTACTCTCCATAGTCACAGCACGTCCTGGAGCGCGGGCAGGAGGGCCTAGGGAGTTCACAGCCAGCTGCACACTCCCCCGGGACTCCTGGTCGCGACGTATCCCCTCGGGGCTACCAGTCCCCGAGGCGTTCTCCCGCGTCCTGGCGCCATTCTTCTTCTTAGTTCACCAACAGACTCGGGGCCTTTCCCATGAGTCTGTGTGCCAGCCACAGGGCCCACCCAGACGCCAGGGCAGCATGCCGCCTGAGCATCCGGGCATAGCCGTGCAGGTGGTCTGCCCGGGGCAAGTCAGGGCGTGGTCGAGAGCACCTGGGAGAGGCCTTGAGGCAACCCCGAAAGCTCACTGTTCCCACTCGTGACCTGGGCCGGACGGTGATGCATGGCTGGGCCCCTCCACGTGCCCTACCCTCCTCCCCCAGTCAGAGGGGTCCGGGTTGGTGGACGCGATGGGGTCCATGAGTCGACGAAATCAAGCCACGTATCTTTCTGACAAGGAGGGCTCAATGTACACGACATAGCATAGCCCTCCCATACGAGTCGTGGACTGGGGCCGCAGCTTCCGGGTAGGGATTCCAGAAGCCTGGCCCTCGTTGCACACCGGGGTCATCCAGGGCACGCGGTGCGCGCTGGGCAGGTGACCCCTGGTGTGTGGTCTTCACTTCACTAGCGGGGGCCCCGACCTGCTTCCACATGGTGACCACCTCTAGGAGGCAGGTCCCCGCCACGCGGAAGTTGAGGAGGTCGAGGCTAGCCACTAGGAAGCACGTCCAGGTCTCCAAACACACCAGGTACAACACAGCCACGCAGGGGCGCAATGTAGCACAGATGTGTTGGAGTCCTTCCTTGTAGACTTCCAGCTCCAGCATGAATGATCGTGCGGTGTGCGCTGAAATTGCCCATGCCAGAGGTCCGTACATCCGAGTTCTGAGTGCAGGCAGCCCATCCAGGGTCCCGGGTCTGGACTCCTCAATGTCAACCATACAGCGTACAGTGGGGGTAAGCCGGGGTACCTGGCAATGGCTTGAGTATCACACTCAATCAAGCGCAGAAACCGTGCCTCCACATCACCACTGCAGCCAGGGGTAAGGAGGGTTCAAATCCCGGATCCACCTGGTAACGGGCCGCCCCATGTCTAGGGATGAGGTTCGCCACCTGGGGGCACACGCGGCAAAGACCCTGACCTCGTCATGTAAGGACGTATCTTGGCAGGGGTCGTTCGCGTTATGTTCCCAAAGCGACTGTGCGGATGTCAGTTGACATGGTGGGGGCGTTATGTCCTCGCTCCCCGTTCACTGAAGGCATCCGTCACAGGGGCGATCCTCGGAGCTGGTACGAGAGTGGGGGCACCCCTGGTGTCATGGGAGCGAGGCTCACACCATGCCCCAGGGGCGACCCCAGCTGGTAGGGAGGTCCCGCGTTCATGGACGAGTGTCCGCGGTCGGGGACCGCCGGTCAGGCCTTGATCAGTGGTCATCGCAGCGATGCTAGTCAAGGTGCCCCCTTGGCTCATGGGTGCATGGTGGTGCAGGCCATGTACCAGGCGTAGCCCCTCGTGTGCCATTGGAGCAGACAACGTTACGTCCCCACGACGTACGTTTGCGAGGCACGTTCGCGGGGTACGTTGGCGAGGCCCATAAGCATGCTGACGTCGAATAACCACGTCCTAGGCGTTGTATCATTAAGGGGAGATCCATGTGGTGACTGCGGCTGACCACTGTGGGTGAAAGCAGTGGAGGGTACACCTTCTCGCCAGGCTGTCGACGGCATCCCAGAGGATGACCAGTCGTGACCAGAGGCAGAGGTAATCCCAGCCGCAGGCACGAGGATTGGGGGTGAACCCCCCTCGGTTCACGGGTGCAAAATGCAAGCCGCGGACCAGGTGCGACCCCTACCGGTCCGGAGGTCCCCACACCCATAGACGGGTGTCTACCGGCGGGGACGCCGGTCAAGCAGTGGTCAGTGGTCATTCCCATCACGTCACCCCTGGACCCACGGGAGCACGAGGCAGACCGTGGACCAGGCGCCACCCGCACCGGGCTACTAGTTCACACACCCCTGGCCAGTTGCCCACCGGGGGGAAGGGAACGTTTACCGGGCGTTTCCTGGTGGTCAAGTCCGTTGGGTCAGTTGGGGCGCTCACCGGACCACAAGTCCACTCACTCCTGGGCAATTGCCCAATAGTTAGGACGGTGGCAGGGTCGGGCCCATCAGCTGAATCGGCTGGGATGTGCACCGGGCTAGTAGTCCCCACGATCTCGGGCCAACTCCAGGCAGTGGTGACGTTCGCCGGGTGACATCGGGCGGCTGGGACGAGCATGACCGTCACGTCGACTGTGGTCTCCAGATCGGGGGTTGCAGCCCTCGAACGGGTTGTCAGGGGTAAGGACCCCGTCCCCTTTGGGGGACGGCCTCTGAGACCATTCAAGTGCATACTCCCACGGGTATTGGGACCAACAGCGGCGTGACAGTCGAGCTCTCATTACGTTCAACGTTCAACGTGCAACATTCGACGTGCAAGCTCGACGTGCAACAGTCAAAGTGCAAGTTCGACGTCTCCGTAGGGTGTTCTGCGATCCAGCATGCGAGGACGGAGATCTGCGAGGATGGGTGCTGGTCACCACACGCTTGCCCAGCCCCGGGGATGTCCAGGGTCCGAGTAGCGGTGAGTGTGAACCAGTATAACGCGTTGCATACAGCGGGTGCGCATAGCAAGTCGGCCAACAATTTCGCTTTAGACAGCATTCACAACTGGTTCCCCGGCCCCAGCTGCGAAGGTATGCGCGGGGCACGGGTATTTTATTGTTCAGGGATGCTTTGTCTTAACAAAATGTGACGTCTCGTCATTGATGCGACTTTGCTGTTTTTATGCAACCCCCAAGCAGCAGGCGTCATAACGTCCTCGTGTTGTCAACGTAGATAGTGACTCAACAACGTCCCAGGTCTCAATCCCTCCTCCGGCCTCGCATGTATGCATGGGTGTAGAGGGGGTCAAGCATGCTGGGGACGCTGGAGTGATGGTTATCACACCATGGCGGACACCGGTCAACACGTGCACGGACAGCCCCGGAGGCGTCCAGTGGCTAGGCGAATGTAGATGACGCAGTGACCCCCAGGTGAGGGGTAGGCACAACAGTAGGTGGGGCCTCCTGGCTCGTAGGTGGTCGTAAATGGTCACCACGCAGGGGTGGACGGGGGTCACTGCCCGCTTGACCCCCCCTGGGGGGGAGGTCAGCGGTGGCAATGACCGCCCAGGACCTATTTACGTTGATGTTACGGCTCCTAGCGACCATCACGGAATTAGCGTTGCGGGGGTGGACGACTGACTCGGGGGACGTAATGGTCGAGTGTGTACGTCCTTACGCACTCACGTCGACGCACAACACGTCCCCAGGCACAGTTCCAAGAACCTGCATGCGCATGCCGTGTCCTTGGGAAAGGAGGTCACAATCTAGTACGCTCGTACGTCAGACGTTCCGGCGTACATGCCCTAGACGAGCGGGTTTCCAGGAACCCGTAGGCGCGTGTCTGGTCCCTGGAAAATGGGTCAGGAAGCAGTGTCCTCGATAAGCAGGCCTCGAGCCGGAGGTCAATGCCCTACCAGCGTGTGCCGCAGGTAAAAAGACCCCGGCCCCTGGCGATGCTGTGAGGTGACCTAGACCTAGTGGACGGTTGGCGCAGACGTGGCAGCTACCGAGGGGTACTTCAGCAGGTCCGTCGTGTACATCACTTTTTCGGCCTTTCACTGACCCCGGGTGTGAGGTGTCTCGCCTGCGTACTTCAGTGGGGTGTCCACCTTTTCCACCTAGCGGGAGCACTCCCATCGGAGGGGCCGGTTACTCAGGTTACTCCAGCAATGCCACGTAGGACACCACCTTTCCTGCCTTTCACTGCACTCGTCCACATCTGTCCACACCGCGAAGGGTGCGTAGGTCGGGTGACATGAAGGCATTCAGGCCACAGGGGGGTGTACAGTGTATACGTCCCTACGGCCCCACGCCGATGCACTGCACGACCTTAGGCGCAGTTCCAGGAATCCGCAGGTGCATGCCGTGTCCTCCAGAAAGGAGGTCCCAATGTAGCACACTCGGACGTCAGACGTTCGGGTGCACATGCCCTCGATGAGAGGGGTTCCAGGAACCGGTAGGCGCGTGCCTGGTCCCTGGAAAGTGGGTCAGCATGAACAGCTACGTTCGACGTTTGAGCGTAGGTGCCGGATTCCCGGGAAGCCGGGTGGTTATGTCGAGGTGCTAGGCCTGTCCTTGTTAGGGGACTCCTGTCCTTGTTGGCTGCCAAGTGACCTGCCCCTGGCACACGTCGGACGTTCGTGGTGGTCATACCCCACGCCCAGGCGTCGCGGGCCTCCTAAAAGGAGGTGAGTCGCGATCAATACCCGAGGTCATCCTAGTGACAGGGAGAAGGGCGGGGGCACCCCGGGTGTCACGGGAGTAGGACTCAGACCGTGTACCGGAGGTGGTCCCAGCCAGTGTACAGGTCCCTGCGCCCGCGGAGAGGTGTCCACTAGCAGGGCTGCCAATCAGGTGCTGGCCCATGTTAACTGACGATATGATCATCAAGGTGCCCTTGGACTCACGGGTGCATGGTGGTGTAGGCCGTGCACCCCCTACCCCAGACCGTCCTCTCCACCACAGGGGCGTTGGGAGGGTCATGAGTTGGGGTGGCGTCCAAGGGGCCACTCGTGGAAGCGTGACCGGTGCTGAGGGGACACCTTCCCTCTCGGGACAGTCCTTGGCAGGAGGGGCAGAGGCTCCCTCCCACAAGCCCTCGGCGGGTCTACTGCGGGTGTTCCCCTGGCTTGCGTGCCCGGCCCGAAGAAGGGGGGGGGGGCGTCCACCAGGGGTTGACCCGTCCACAAGTGAGGTTGACACAGGTTGTCGCAGGTTGGCTTGGAGTGCCCTCGCCTGTCAGCCGTAGAGCGCCGTCCTAACCTGCGGGTAGCAGGCGGCAGCTCCGTGGTAGCAGGTCGGAGGGTGCGGACGGCAACACCAGTCGGGCCCTCCTGCCCATGTACTCCAGCGGCCCGAGGGCCACTTTTTCCAGGTGATAGGACCTCGGTAGGTGTGCCGGTAGTAGTCATCGTTGGTGTGGGGTCAGGGGCACTGACCCCGGGTTGAGGGGGCCGACGAGAGTACTCCGGTGATGAGGCCGGGGCCTCCCCCGTTTATTCTCGCCGACTGCCCTCCAGGCGTAGCTACTAGGGACGCGAGGGGGCTCCCAGAAGCCACAACGTCCGTTTCCTCGTTCACTAACGTGAGGGGAGGTGCCCCGTGCGCGTACTTCAGCTGCCTGTTGGCTGCTTTTTCCGGGCAGGGGTGCTCCCGCACCGTCGGTTACTAGGGGTCCTGGCGTGCAATCAACTGGAATCACGGCCCTGGTCCTTTTCACTTTGCCTGTGAGGTAGCGCTTCCCAGCCACGCCGGGGGCGAGGGCACCCCCGGAGTCCTCAGCCGAGAAGCTGTTGGTTGCCACGGTCAATTCGGTCACATGTGGGCTCTGACTACGGGCGTCAGAGTCCATTCCATCAATATACGTACGTGAACGACGTAGAAGTGACGTTCTCCCGTGTGATACGTGAGCGTGAACCACGGGAGTGCTTGTTGAGGTGTGTTGCCGCACGTCAATCCATCCTGGTCACGGCACCAAACTGTAAGCTTTTTGACTTGCTAGACCTGCAAATAAATCCTATCCAACAAAATGCGTAATTGTACTAACCTGCGGGGTGCTTACAAAACCCCGTGCGCTATCCAGATGGTTCGATATTCACGTAGGTGGACTGATACGTTTACCAGGCCACCTCCAGGCTGGATTGACGGCCCTCGCGGGAGGGACTTCGCACCAGTGCTGGCGACAACAAGCCTCGTAATCCGCGTACAATTCACTTAAATACCAACTAAAGGTGTCCACACACACGTACAAGTGTACGCGCGTATGTCCACCTTCAATCGGTGTGAGTTTAGACAGTGAAAGGGGCCCCGAATCCAAAGATTCGGGGGTGCTAGTTCCCTACTAAGTGTTCGCTACCACTTCCAAAGCTAAACTGATTGTTTTTGTTGAGCTCCCCTTTGGGACAAAATATCTAAGGCCCCTTATTTCTTGATTGTAATCATACAAACGGTTTTAACCCTTTAATTTCTCTTCAACTCAAAGCAAAGACCCACACTTTTCCACAGAAAAAACTCATTATCGCATAAAACATATAAAGAGAACCCCCATTATACAAAAACACACACTTTGAACTCACCGTGGAACATACCTACCCACAAAACAGATGGTAGTTTTAGGTAGTTTTGGAGATAACGCCCCCCCCCCCTTAAAACTACCGAGAAAGTTAACCCCACCCTACACTCATCCAGCAGCCCACTCCACCCCAGTGTATCTTATGCCAAACTAAACAGACCAGCTATGTTCTTATTGAAGTCATCTAATCAGTCTTTATAGCAATCTAAAATACATATAAAATAGAGTAAACAATTTTTACTTGTTGTATAATTTTTCTAAAGTGTATCTCGAACCTGTCATTTTTAATCGAGGCCGGCAACAGCCTCACGTTTATACATACGTTACGTTTTCACATAAGAATACAATAGTTGTTGGTTAGTTTTGCAGCAATATATAATGGAAGCAAAGGTTTTTAAAATTAGATTTAGGGCCTTGAAAATATGGTGACCTGGCCTTGAAAAGCCTTGAAAAGTCCTTGATTTTTTGTGCATGATCTTTTGTATGAACCATGAAAAAATATACCCCGTTATTTTTAACTGAACAATTAAATAAATTATGAAAAGAAAATTTGTCTTAAATTTTAAGACATTTAACCACTCTATCCCACTTGACCGTTTGTTGTACAAATAAACACATAAAAGCATTCAGAAACAGCATTTGATTGGTAACTTTAATACATATATACAAATAAATTGTTTAACATGTTTAAAAGTTATTTTTTGATTTTCTTTAATATTCCCGAAAATCAGGGCTCAAAGTCAAACATATATGTAAAAGTACCACTAGATTAAATGGCTTAAAAGTCAAACATTATATGAAAACTACCACTAGATAAAAGAAGTCATAATAATCGTACAAAATAACAAAGTGCTATTGTACTTGAGAAATAAGTAATTCAAAATAAAGATTTAAAAAATATAATAAAATAGAAAGTTAGAGAAAATTTGATCTAATTCATGTATATCGTAGCAAAGCGTGGTCTAGATTCATGGACCTTAGTACTTGGAGAAATAAGTAATTCGAAATAAAAAATTTTAAAAAATAATAAAATAGAAAGTTAAAAATTTGATCTAATTCATGTATATTGTAGCAAAGCGTGGTCTAGATTCATGGACTACAAGGCAGTGTGAGGGGGTGACACAGGATAGTGGAACATGGAACATTGGGCCAAAATAATAGTGGAACATGGAACATGGGGTCAAAAAAATAGTGGAACATGGAACATAGGGGTAAAAAAAATAGTGGAACATGGAACATAGGAAGTCATAGTGGAACATGGAACATGGCAATTCCTTCATTTTTTTTCGCACTTTTTGTTGCGATTTTACGGTGTTTTGACACATTTTTATGCTACTTTTGTCAAATAGGAGAGGTTTCAAACACACAATAAAGGACCACATTGTATTGCAGTGTCAGTCAATATATTAAATGATATCATACACTTCATAATCCTCCAGCCAATGTTTGGTTTCTACAGCATCTACCAATGTGCTTTTTTGGCTGAGTGAATAGGCAGTTAGACTCTCGTGACCAAAAGGTCGTGGGTTTCACTTGCCAGTCGGACCTGTTTGTGGAAGTTGGGCAAACTCATACCCCAAAACCC